>VZSC01000692.1:25845-40887 GCA_013398225.1 Steatornis caripensis
TAGGCTAACCTGCTTTAGCAGGGGTGTTGGACTAGATGATCTCTAGAGGTCCCTTCCAACCCCTACCATTCTATGATTCTATGATTCTATGATTCTATGATTTTGACACAAACTCAGCAATTTTAATCTTTGATTTCTTTAACTTCTTCCAGAGCTCCACTGATTTCTGAACATTTTACAAGGAGTCATTCATTAGCTACATATTTCCTTAGAGTTCAAAATGTCATTCTGTCAGTCAGCCCTCTGTTCAGTTGGACTTCATAGGATACCTACATGCTTAATCCTTCCACACGTGCTTAATTGCTTTTCTAGGTCAGGATGCTCTGGAAAGTCACTTAAGTGTATCATTTTATACCTAACTTAGCACACAAACAGCTTTCCATGTACTTCACTCCAGAATCTTCCTGAATAACTCCTCAAGTTTTGTCCTGGTTTGGGCCAGGACAGAACCGATTTTCTTCTAGTAACTTTGCTTTTTAGTTAAGTCTCTTCTGAGAAGCTGCACTCTCTGAAATTAACTGCATGTTTTTCCAGACAGTAGCTGCTTCTAGCAGTGATAAGGCTTGGTGTTTATAGTTAGTGCTGGAACATCAGAAGCAATGGTATGCAGAAAGGCCCTTGCTTATAGTTATCCCTATGGAGACCAAGGTCGATGCTTGCTTCTGCTAACTTTCTTGTGCGCCGGAACTGAAAGAGCAGAGAAGTCGTCACCTCTGCGACCCTGCGGTGGGGAGGAGCGGGTCGGACAGGTGACCCAAAACTGACCAAAGGGAGTATTCCATCCCATACGCGTCATACTCGGTATAAAGCAGAGGGATCACGAGGGTCTCGCTCTCTTCTTCTATGGCCGGCATCCGAGGAGGACTCTGTCTGATTCTTCTGCCTTCGATCCTGATCCGTGCATTCCTGAATCCAGCTCCTGCCTGCTGCTGCTGAGTACAGTCCGGGACTTTCCTGGGGCGTGCCCCGCAGCGTCCGGGTGACATATTGGTCATCAGTGGGGGGGAGCTCGATATCGGTTTTGTACATATTTGTATATTTGTATATATTTCATTATTATTGTTATTCATTATTATTGTAGTAAGATTAAAGCTGTTTTAACTTTTCTAACCCGTAAGTCTCTTTCCCTTTTCTCTTTCCCCCCCACTTTGGGGAGGGAGGGGGTTAACAAAGAACGTCTGTCGTTCGCTTAACAGCCAGCCCAGCTTTAAACCGTGACAAGTTTGAATAAAACACAAGGTTGATTGGTCCCTGCAGCCAACTTTTCAAAATTTATTTTAAAACTTGATTTTATTTTTCTAAATATGTAACTTTGAGATCTAGGTGAGTGCATTGTAGCTGAGTTTATCTTGTGGATTTTTTCCCTCTAAATAATATAAAAGATAAGCTAGCTGTCTTCTGCATATCAATTCCTACAACTAACCTACACTTAAGAGAGAAAAATATCAACTATGTATTTTTTCAAACAAATGGACTGAATTAGCTTTGAGTATACCTGAACAAAAGACATGGTGATATTTGCTGTATGTGATCATTAATTTTAAAATTGTATTTTTCATTGTTTTCCTGATGACTCTCATGACCTGGAACTTGAGATTAAACACTCCAAGCATGCACACAGACTGCTATGTCACTATTTCTCATCAAATACTCTGTTTTTCAGAAAAGTACTTCTAATTCCATTTTTTTCCTTCTTTCTTGGTACCAATCCAATTTTAACATTATTAGTAGTTCTAAAGCATTAGAAGAATAATATACTTTGTTCCTTACTATGAAATACAGAATTGATAACCAAATTTCCAATAAGAACTGTGTGGGTCAGTCTCTCCCACAAGTTACTAGAATTCGTAAAGCATGTATAAAATTCAGAAAGCATGTATAAAATTAACAAGGAGAGTAGATATTTCTGTTCTGACTAAAACGGAAGGACCACTTGGGAATCAGGAAGTGTAAATTAGTTTGAGTTAAACATAGTGGGATGTATAATGTTAAACAGTAATCCCAATACTACAGATGGAAATGTGTTCCGAAATTTGCCTTTACAGTTCAGCTATAGAAAGACCTTTGGGTGGGATTCAGATGTTAATTCAGATTCATAAATTCAAGTGAATAGGAGAAGGTAAACACTTATGTAGTGAGAATTCATTATAGTCTAAGAAAATATAGTCAATATAGTCAAAGGAGTCTAGAGAATTTTTCATGTTGCCTAAATTGAACAAATCCAGTCAGTCAGCTGAACTCTATACTCCTTTGACTGACTGGTTCTCCCAAGGATCTAGTTTCAAGTTAATTGCTAAGCATTACACAGGTTCAGTAGTAAGGCATGTATTGGAAATTGAATCATCTTGACTAAAACGATTCCAGAAATAAAATAATGGAAGGACTGACTGGGCCCAGTTTCTTTCTCTGTCCTTAAAGACAGGTACTATGCCACAGTTTATAGCTCTGTGATTGAACTTATCCCCTCAAAAGCAGGATGACCTTATTCATGCTGCCTATTTGTCAGAGTTAGTTTTGGTGCTAGCTTTTCAACTGTTCACAAGCACTGCCTAAAGAAGTGCTAGCTAGCCAGAAGAACCAAACACTGGAAAAGCATCTGCCTGTGTCTGAATAGAGTCCTCATTCAGTTTTCTGGTTTGGAGCCCTTTAGATTAGCATGCTAGCTGTGGGTTTGAATTCTCTGATGCAAATCACCTGAGCAGAAAATTTCCATTTTTTATTCTCAGGTCTCAGTTGCAATACTTAGCGTACTAGTATGTAACTCTTAATACAATCAACAGAAGACAAGAAACAAAATATTCTGGAGGATCTGTCTCCATTCTGTTACACAGGCTTTATCTACATATTTCATGTTGAATACTAAGTCAATATAATTGAAATTTGCTATAAATATTTAGAACAAATGACCTTTAGTAAAGTAATAAATATTAAACAAAAATACACTGATTAAAACAAAAGCTAAGATTTTTCCAAAGCTCTGATAAAGATGGAAGACTGATTATTTTATTTTCAAATGCAAATAAGTTTTACATAGCCGGGGGATTATTAAATTTTTATTGTGTTAACAAGTAAAAAGATTCTTGGGTAAAATCCCATAAAATCTCCATGATTCAGCAATAGCATATTACATTTCTTGGGTGCCAAAATAATGCTCTCAGAATTCCATTACACTTATTTCCCACTTAAAACCTTGACTAAATAACACAGCAGTACAAAAGGCTTGTACATGATGCTAATGTATTGATTTTTGTTAATTAAATTGGATCTTTCCTTGAAAGCATGCAGATCCATATCCATTGTTTTGCTACCAGGAAAGCCAAATAGATAACCTCGTGTGGTAGGTTGACCCAGGCTGGATGCCAGGTGCTCACCAAGCTGCTGTCTCACTCCCCTTCCTCACTGGTCAGGGCAGAGGAAATATGATGAAAAGTTTGTGGGTTGAGATAAGAAAGATCACTCAGCAATTGCCATCATGGGCAAAACCAGACTTGACTTGGGGAAATTAATTTAATTTATTGGCAAGAAAATCAGAGTAGGATAATAAGAAACAACAACACCTTCCCCTCACTCTTCCCTTCTTCACAGGCTCAACTTCACTCCCTATTTATCTGTTCTACCATGGACCTCCATGAAAAGGAAAAGGGAATAACTTGCATCATCATGGTATTTACCACGGGCTGCAGTGGAATCTGCTCCAGCACCTGGATCTTCTCCTCCCACTCCTTCTTCATTGACCTTGGTGTCTGCAGAGTTGTTTCTCTCACATGTTCTCACTCCTCTCACTCCTCTTTCTGGCTGCTGTTTCTGACTGATTTTTGTTCCTCAAGCAGCATAACTAACACATTCTGTTTAGTTCACTGTGCAATATTGGTCTTCAAAAACGATGTAAAAGGAACTGTGTAACTTACTGATTCACCAGCATTGTATTCTACAGCTCCACCAGTGTTATCTCTGCTAGCAATATATATCCCAATAAAGATGACTTTTGTCTTAATAGTGGGAATCTCCAATGAGATAAGGGCTGACACTTTGTTTTGTTGTTATGACTCAGCCTATTCTTGAATGTGCATGAATACTCAGCATACTTTTATTATGTATGGTTTTTATGTCTCTGTTTTTTATTTTAATCATCAAGACACTTCCTATCTAGTATTTATCTGTTCATCTGGAGGAGCGATTATTTTCTGTAAACATATTCAGTGGAGATGATATAGAAGACACACACACTGACAGCTAGAATAATGCAGTCAGTCTTTCCTTTTTAAACGACTACTGCTTCTATTTTTTCTGTACCTTTGTAATTTCCTTTTCTGATACAGTGCATAAAGCACTATGCCTCTTCTCAACAGCCCATGTTGTCTCTGGCTTTGATAAAAGATGCTTGATTCTCAGCAGCAGTAGTGTTAAATTTAAGTAGGTCAATACTGTCATTCCGGCCTTACTGAAAGCTATGATTTATTCATTAAAATTAAAACTTCTGTTGTAGGTGTTTGGAATGGGATTCAGAGAGGAAGGGTAGAAAGAGTTTGCTAAATGGATTTTTTTCAATGTATAGAGTAACTGAATAGCCTAATTTTAAGCCTTTTGATTTTTCTAAGATTCAAGAACTCTATTTCTGAGCGAGAACATCTGTCCCAGCACCATTTTTGCCCCTTTTAGCTCAAAGCATTGCATTGCTATGCCTAATAAAAGAAGTATTTGTCTCTGCCTCTTCTCATCAAACTTTTTTCTGTTTTAAACCACACAATTTGTATATTGATCCTCCCACCTCCAAACCAAGATCTAATTTTCTGTGAAGATCACTCATGGGAACAAATATACATAAAAACCCCCTCACCAACTGTTCAAATTAGGTTAATATTCAGTTAATCAGGAGATTTTATTTAATTACTGTTCTTGCTAATACTTGAAATCCAAAGTGGAGTTCTGATAGCCATTCAGGATCTTAAATCAATTGCTAATTACCTGCAGCTTAAGAGGCTGAAGAAATGTCAAAAAGTAACACTTGTGCTTAAGACTATTATTTTGTTCTTTAATAAAGCCTCATCTCTGTCATAAAAGTATTTCTTAGAAGGATTAATTGCAAGACATTGTTCTTTGAGAAAATCCTTTTCCCCTCATAGAAATAAGCCCTAATATATCACATCATGTTTATTCAAATGATATGCATTTTCCAGCAATGTTAAGGACTATGTTAAAGACAGTGGGTTTTGTTTATTTAACTGTTTTCCCAGGAAACACAGTTATCTGTGCTTGTTTCCCCACTGGTATTTCTCTGGATCATTTTTTTTCTCATTCCAGGCAAAACTAGGAGTGAGTCAGGGCTCTCCAAGAGAGTTACCTTCTAGGGAGTGTAACAGAAGTTAGTAGCTGTTAGAGAAGATACAAGCTATTGAGCAGTTATGCCAATAGGTGCTTAGACATAAGAAAACATTAGTTCCATTGCTTATAAAACTACTTACATACTTGGTATAGTACATTTATAACAAGTTATTGAGGTTGAAGCATCCTTACTATAAAATTGAAGGGGAAAAAATGTTCTCCAAAAGCATTTTGCAGCTAGAATTTTTGGGCCAAATTTGACTTATAAATCTTAAGTTGTTAAGTAAGCCCAGAACATCAAGAGCCCCTGATTACCTTTCTGGTAGGAACCAGAAACGATACCTTTAATTAGCCTCTGCCTTTGTCCTGCCTACCCATTTTTCTCCCCACATGATTTCCTTCCAAAAAAAAAAAAACCACTTAAACATTTCTATCCTTTTTTACAATTTGAGAAATAAATACTTTCTACAAACTACATGGAGCTGGTTGGAGCCAGTTGGAGCTAGTTCCCCTACCCTGCACTCTCATGACTGTCAGTGCCCAGCAGGGGCTGCTGTTGGCTTGGGGAGCACTGCTGACCAGCCAGGGCCAACTGCCTGACTGACTTGGGATGTGAGCAACAGCGGCCCTTTGTGTCATGGGATGGAGGGGCACCTTCCACCTCCCCCATGGGGCCCCTAGAAGGCAGCCAGCCAGTGGAGGTGGAGGAAGACACAGAAAGGTGTCACCAGCTGTGGCCAAGATTGAGGAGGAAAGACTCTGGCCATAAGGATCAGGCTGCTGCTCGATGAGCCCTGCCATGGCACTTACAGCTCAGCGCAGCCCTCCCCTGCTGCTTGGGCATGCAGGAAGAGCCAGCCATAGCACCCAGAGAAATCCTCCTAACATCAGAGAGGGACTGTAAATACCTATTGGAAGGATGGGAGTTGTATAACAATTTTAACTGCCTTATTCATGAGGCATTGCTGCATTAATCTGGACTAGAACATTTTGTGCTCTTACAACCTGACTATAGACGTGTTGTATTTCAATTACTTTATAAAGTTTTCAAGTATTCTAACAACTAATTATTCCTCCATATAAGTGTAGTATTTTACTTTTTGCCCATGACAAAATTGTGAATGCAACAGTCTGTAGTTTCCAAGATCCCCTATCTTTTCTTGCTTGAACACAAAGGAAGCATTGCCATTTTTCTGGGCATCAGGCCCCTGACTTCCTGTCTGCCATCACAACCTTTCCAGGACAGCTGGAGGCAGCAGACTAGCTGTGGCTTTGGTCACCTCCTTGCATTCTTGGATACACTTTCTTTCATCCTGTGAACGCCTGTATACCCACTTTGCAGAAATTATTCCTACGTTGGTCCTTTTCCAGAAGATGTGACACTTCCCTCTCCCAAGCTCTGTCACCAGGCACAGCAAGTAGACTTGCCTGAGAGCAGGCATTGTCGAAGATTCAAGGAATTAAAAGAATCAGAATTGAAAATGTAAATCAGCTCAGTTTCAAACTGTTAAGCAACACTTCACTGGATTGACATTCATTAATAACAGATATTTTCAGTGATTTACTCATTATCAATTATTGCTACCTCTTGAAAGCAGCTGGTCTGTAACACACGTATTGTACATCAGCTGTGTGCATACAGGACCACAGAGACAATACTATGTGCCGATGGCTGTGGTCTTTGATCATTCTTAGTTAGTGAGGTCAAGGTGATCAGGCTGGAGATCTCTTCCATGAGGAAAGCAAGAAGTGAAGAAGGATTGTCTTCTTTCTCCTTCTCCATCAAATCCTCCCTCCACCTCCACTCCAGATGTTTCCATCTCTCAACAGTCCCTAGTGCTCAGCCTCCACCCTGGACTGCATACTGCAGAATGTTTTCAGGATGGGGTGTGTCACTTTCCCAGGATGTCAGGTGACTTATACTCTTACTTAATGACTTTTTTGTTCTTGCTTAGCTGCTGCTTCTTGCCTTTTAAAAACAAAATCCCCTTAGGACATGTTTATGCAGGAACCAACAATGGACCATTGCTGAGTTGTTTATGGTTGTATGTCCTCTGTTTTCTGTCTGTGTTTATATTTTAAAGGCATTTGGTATTACCAAAAACTGAAACTGCACACCATAACAAGAGACACCCAGTCTCGAACTGTGGCTCATACAGCTGGTTCTCATAACTAAATGCTACTTAGTGTTTCTAATGTTTTGAATACAACAAGCCTCCTATCTTAAGACTTTTATCTGATTGTCTAAAGAAGACCTCATCTTAGCTCTTCATTTCATTAGGTGGTCTGTACCAGATACCCATCACCATGACCTCCTTGATGGTTTCTCCTCTGATAAAGATCTCAACTGTCTGTAAGGAACACATATTATTACTTTGCTGTTCTTACAACACTGTGAGACATGTATTGGTCTCATCATACGTATCAACATCTGTTTACCAGCTAAATATGAGTGGGAATTTAATAATTTTCAAACATAGTATGCAATTGCTAAACAAGAGCCTACTTTTGGCAACCATTTCTCATTCTTTTAAATACTTTTCGATGTCAGGCCAGAATATACTGTTAAGAAATTGATCTTAATATGAAAATAACATTAGAAGATATCAACTCTGTTCTCCTGAAAAAAATCCCAAAGAAAACAAAAAATACTTTCTCTATTAATTTTGTTAATTTATAGTATAGTTCGCTATTTCCTGTTAAGAACTAAAGGCAAAAATTCAAACATGGCACAAACTGAGTTTTAGTATTCAATTTATTTATTAAAGTGAAATGTATTCTCCTTAATAGTGGTGAATGGGAAAACAAAAAAAACATCCAACCAAACAACCCTCAATCCAAAAAAGACCCTAGAAATTACACTTCTAGTCAGAAAAATAAAAAACAGACACCTCTCTGTAGAACTTAAAAGCCCCCACAAAATACAACTATTTTTATTTCCAGATGCCAAAATATCAAATCAATAAAATTTGTGAAATGCTTGCAAAGTTTTTAAAGTAACTTTTTAAATTTATTTGACTGATCTGTTGTTTCCTGAACACCTCAAAATTCTGCTGCAATGAGCAAGACTACAAAGAAGAGAGATCATAACAAAGGTGAATATAATAGAACAGGTAGGAGGAAAGAGAAGGGCGTACTGGTTTTTATGACATGGATATAATGACTGACACCAAATTAAGTACTACTAGGCCTGTCTTGGATATTCAAAATCCCTTCTTCGGGTGAGATAATCTAGCCACTCTGATTGATACACTAATTACACATTTGGAAGAAGGATTCAGGAAAACCTGAGTTCCGATTCATAAGCAGTCTTGCTATGTAACACCAACAAGAAGAATGGCAGACCTATTTCACAATTATATTGTAAAGATTTCTACCTATTTATATTTTAATTTTACAATATCCTAAATGTCCTCTGTCATAAGCAACGATTTGCTTTGGTGGGATTTTGTCTACCAATGAGAGGAAGAAAATTCAGTATTCATTATATAAATAAAATTTTAATTACGTAGCTGACCTATGATCCTAAGGTGACACAGAATGCAAAGATAAGCCCAAATCTTTCAAACTTAACACAGGAAAAGTATGGGAACTCTGAAAGAATTTCTGCTCCTGAAGATTTGGTAGTCTGGTCTCAGAGCCAACTCAGTGCTAGTGTCACTGACAGCTAACCCCCAGCCTGTCTTGTGACACCTGAGCTGGTCCCATGGTGACTTGTGACTCCTTTGTGGTGGTCCCAAACAGAAGAGCTCCACAGCCCCTGAGATATCCTGTGGCGATTTCTGAGCTGGCCTGGGAACAAGAAGACATGTGAGCTCCTGCTAGAACCAGGGTGTTTCATATCAAGTGACTCTGATACTAGATCTAAGATGTGAGGACAACTTTTGTTGAGAGGGGTGGCTGCCCTGATTGCATCCCCCTCCTTGGGGTTTGTCTGCTGGGGCTTGGGGCTAGCACAGAGATACTGCAGCTGAGGGCTTCTTCCTTTTCCCTTTGTTGTCCCAGGAAGCCAAAACTCCATGATAAGAAGGAGTATTCACAGGGTGCTTACAAAAGAATATTATTTTTTGGCATGTTTTCCCCATGCCTGCTTCACTCGGATGACTTTACAAATAAGAACATAAAGTGTTCATCTTTTAAATAATAACCTGCTGGCAATAGTGTTCATACCAGCTATCAACATGCAGATTGTCAGTTCCCCTTCCACCTGAAGGAGTGAGTCAACCTCTCCTACCAAATCTTCTTACCCTCAGGTGATATAGCACTATCAGAAAGGGTACTTTCCACCACACTTTTAAGCCTAGCTTATTGTTACTTCAAGAACATAAAATGGTTTAATATTTTATTTCATGCTTTCATTTTCTCTCTATTTCCATTTTTCTTACTCTGATATATCAAAGTAATATGAAAGTGCATAACTAGTATGAATATCTGTCACTTTTTTACTGGTAAAATTATTACATTTTATATACTATAAAAAGGTAACGTACATAATGTAGTAACATGTTGAGATGGTAGTCTTTTCATTCTGTCAAGCAGCATACGCATTTATGTTTCCATCAACATGGTAAGTTTCTAATATTGTAAAGAATACAGCTGGGAAAAAGCTTGTAGGTCCCCAAAATGTGGAAATTTCCATAAACATCTTTTACAAACCAAAATACCTTTTGTGTGTGAAGTTTCAAAATTCTGGTCCGTAAAATGATTTATATTAAACTTATGAACAGACCAAATTCAAGTATCTTCATTTAATTGTTTACTTTCACAGCTGTCTTTTCATTTGTGTGTGTGTCTTTCATAGGAGAAAATTATGTAGACCATATTTCTGTCATAATTATCAAGTATTTCTAAATATTAAACACCTTAGCAAGTAGTTTTTAAATTTCAAGAACTTAAGTTTGAAATGACTGGTATTTAACTTTCAAGCATATTTTGTGAATGATCACTTTAATTTCCTTATGAAGTATGAGTGTTCATGTAAATGTGGATGAATTGTTAACTACTTCATTAATGTTATTTTATTTTATTTTTTCCATCACTCTTGAGAAGTATACAAATACAGATTACAATAAATACATTTCACATTGAGGACCTGACTAGAATTCATATAGGAAACTTCCATCAAAAAGTAACATAGGCAATCTGTTAGAGAAAAAATAATTACAAATGTATGTTACATTGCTCTGACAGTATGCCATTCATGGACACAATGATAAAATAAAATTTCCCAGAAATAATTTTTTTAAAGCAGCAAAAATAATTAAGAAGATGTGGGTTGTCATAAGAAGAAAATGTTCTAAGACAGGGACCATTATTACAAAAATGGTGAGGAAATAAATATCACCATATACTGTGAAACAAATAGAATTTTAAGGATAGTAAATTAACCTATTTCAACAGTCAGCAGGTTTGCCACTTGAAATTATTGAGTTGTCAAAGGAAGACTGCAGAATGTAATAAATAGTATTTGTGCATTTGAAAATCTCAACCAGGGATTTCACAGGTATTTAATCCTGAGATATAACATGTAATGAAAGTGATATGTGAATAACATATTGTCAAATATTTAGCTTCACCACGGAAACAGGCACTTGAGCATTTAAAGGATAATTAAGGACAATAAGCAAACCAGCTTCAGCATATATATTTTTGATGCAAATCTATAGGAATGTTTCAAGGAATATTCTCAAGGTTTCTACTATATCTCATGACATTGATCATACAATTCCTTATGCTGTTTACAACAAAATATTAGCAATAGACTTCTGTTTTGAAATGACACCACATGTAAATTGACTCTTACATATAAAGTCAGAAAAAGAAACAAAAAATGAATTGGCATTAGAAATTTTCTCAATACATGGAATGCATGGAACTTTCTTTGACATACAAGATTAAGACTTGGGAAATCTGTCTCTCTAGTCTTTTCTGTGAAGCAGATTTCCTAATTGATATTATGTGTCCCTGACCATAAAACAAGTACAATAGTATAATTTCATAAAGTTTCAGAGAAGTTTGATATCTTTGTCAGGTATATTTGTGATGTGAGGCGCGAGAAGGTCAACCTGGTTTGAAGGGAAAAACACTGAGGAAAGAAAATAACTGTTGAGAAATACTGACAGAGAAATTGCCTACCAGACTGGGACCTGTGAGCTTGGAAACTAGACCTTGGAACCAGAAGCATCCTTGAGAAATGCAGCTGGGTTACCTAGAAACCGGAGACATCCTGAGAGGCTACCAATAAGCAAAAAAACAGGAAACTGTAACAGCAGTTTATAATCTGAAAAGGTGTAAAACATTCTGAGAAAATAAAATGGGTCTGAAAGACCAGAAAACATCATCATCTATTTGCTGTTACAGGTGAAAAAAAAAAACAAAACAATTAACAGCATCTGTTGACTGCTCAAAGTGGTGGTGTCCTATGCTCTGTTATGTCTCTATTATATAAAAAAGACTTAATTTTTATCCAAAATGGAGCCTCTCTCTCCCAGAACTTCCCATGCTGCACTTAATTTCCCTTTTCTAAACTGACTGAATTCTCCACGTGAACTATCTACAAGATCTTGGACTCTCCCTGAGGACAGCTGTGGGACTCCAGACCGTGACACCAATCATCTTTGCAGTGACACTCTGTCTATTATCTTACTTTTCCTCCTTTGGGCCCACTTTTGGAGTTGGTTCAGTTTGCCTTGGCACTTCTGGGATGGTTGGGTCTCCTTCTGGGACCGGTTTGCCTTCCCATTTGGGATGATTTGGCCACTTGTGAAATCTGTCTAATTCATTTGATGCTGATATCATGAAGAAGTAGATGGACATTCCATTTAAGCTTTGGAAAATAAATTCAATATTGTTAATAAATGCTATAGGAATAATCCCTAAAGTCTTTACTAAGATCATCTATTCCACATCCCTAAGGAATGTTTAGCATCTTTACAGAATATATCAGATTTAAAAAAAAACCCAAACCTGTTTATCTTCTTTTTTTTTTAAAAAAGTTGAAATTAGGCTTTAGAAAAAAGAAAAAAAATAAATATTTTGTTTATATTATGACAGCAATACTGGTAGGCATGCGGTTAAATTCCCAAGAATGTTATTGTGCATGTAGCTTATTATCTCAAAGGAAGATTGAAATAAAATTATATAATGAGGAAAACAAAATTAGAGATTTAGCATGGGTTTTTCCTCTGTGTGTATATATATGTATATAACGTACCTCTGATTTTATGATATGTGTCTTTTGGGATAAACTTAATATTAATACATTAACAGAGAAACAATAATGCCCAGCAGTGTAATTAACAATTTATATATGCAATACCAGCACAGTACAGCTGAAAAAATTATATGCAGTGAGCTAATGGATGAAACAGCAGAAAGTGTTGATTCAGATGTCCTAAAACTGTTCAGGCATTTATGTATAAGTCTTGCCACAAACATCTATGGAATTATTATCAGAAAACCACAAAACCCAGTAAAGGAAAAGGTTGAATTCTGAGAAAGTGAATAAGAAAGGCATAAAAATAAAAGATAACTATATTCTACCTTATACTACAGGTACAGGTTTCATTTAAAAGAAATTATAGTCAGTCAGTTTCTTAATGTGTGAACATACATTTTTTTTCCTTATAGGCAAGATAGAATTATTTTTAAAATAATATGGGATCTTGGCTAAATGATGTCACTGAAAATTTTCAAATAAATGTTTTAAATCATGGATATTAAAAATAATTAGTAATATATTTTTTTTTTCACTGAACTGACTGTGGAGTGTCACTGTTTGCCATGAAACAGATACTGCATTCTACCTTCAGTATTGCCTCTTTCCAATGGAAACTAAAGCCTTTTTTTTTAATCAACTGCGTGTAAAATCCTTGTGAATGTCTATAGAATGCTAAGGGAACCTAGTCAGATATTGCTTCAATGCACAAATTCACTTCTACTCAAGAAACAACATCACAAGGGCTCATGCCCTACTCAGCATTGTGGCATACAACTACACGACGCAGTGCTGCATGGCTGGCTCAGTGCTTTTTTAAAAATATTATGGGTTTGCCTATTCCAGATTCTTAAATATAGAGCAAGAACACATGTTCAGACCTTGCTAATGGTTATACAGGTGGCAGGACTAACTGGAAGTGGTGGCACAATTCAATGAGTGTTGTTCCTCTCCTCTACACATCTCTCTCATTCTTATGCATACCTAAAGAAGGCTTCCCAATTATCGGATAACTGACTGCTGCAGCTGTGAGTCTACCACATCTGAGCTCACTTTTATGAAGACCTCCATCTTGTTTACATATGTCATACATATTTGGAGAGTGCTTACTTGATGATCTCCAACCATTTCACTTCATTTTTTCAAACACTTGGGTCACCTGATGAAAGATGGACAACTATATTTGAGTAGTCAAAACTAGTGAAATAAGGACTGCTAGGCAGTGGGTTTTCTCATTCTAACTTTAACCATCAGGTGAATCATTCCCTGAATACCTTTCTCTCCATTTTACTGCAACGACAACATAGAGGAACACAATGTTGATCTTGCCTAAGAAGAAGATGAGAGTAGACAATATCCTGAGGTTCCTTCCAATTCAAACAACAGTAATTTTGTAAAATTAGACAAATCTGATCTTTAGGATCTTAAGCATGTTTTCCTAACCAGACTAATGAGTAAGGCAGGATGACTGGCTACTGTCTTGAGAAACTTAGGCAATTGGAACTTCTAAAAGAAAAATTATTGATTGGTTACTATCTGGACTGTACCAGGTCCAGCTCTGGTATAGTCCAGCTACAGAATGGGGTCTTGGGCTGCTGAGAGAGAGCAGTGGGAAAGTCCGCATAAAGATAAGAAAGTCGCAGGTACAGTTAGTAGTGGGATTGATGAGATGGGATTATTAGTACCTCAAGAATTCACAATGGAAAATGCCAGAAGAAAAGTGTAAAACCCTAAAACACTAAAGCCATAGAGGCCAAGCAGGTGGCTTAGTCCTGTCCAGAACTGCTTGGGCGTCGTTGATGTCGGGTCAGGTCATCAGCATCCATAGCATTGACAGTTCTGGGATAGACAAATAGAGATATTTTTCAAAGTTCCATTTCATTTATTACTATTTAGTTGGTCATACTGCTTTAAAGAATATTTATTAAGAATGAGACCAGAGTGCATTTTTGAGTGAACAGCAACTTTTAGTTTAAAAACAAAAAAAAGTGAATTATGTTTGGTTTTCATCTTTTCAGGAAGAATTGTTTAAAGAACAGACACACAAATTTGATCCTGAAACAATGGTGTTAAGCATCATCTGATTACTAATACATAATAATGACTGCTTTCTCAGCAAGATCTGCTTAAGTAGATCTTTTCCTTTAGATTTATTCTATCTAGCATATCTGAGATTCTAAAAACTACATAAAATTATTTTGTGAATGAGACTGCTCATAAGTAGCTTTGCTTCCTCTTTTTTGAAGGTTATCACTTCATTTTTGAAACCACTGATTATTCTTTCTTCTGCATCAATCTGTTTTCTTTCCCATACTCTTTTTGCTGTTGCTGGCTTTACTGGGCATAAGGTATGGATTTATACAATTAGTGTATCCATCTTCTCCTCCATCACTTCTACTCCACGTTTCAACAGCCATTGCTTGGGGATATAAGGCCACATGAAGACATGCATTATTTATTATTTCTTTGCATGATTTAAATTCAGATTTAGACACTTTAATGCA
>VZSC01000692.1:44911-73517 GCA_013398225.1 Steatornis caripensis
AAAAAAAAAAAAAAAAAAAAAAGGCTAACAGAATCCTGACCTACATTAGAAAAAGTATTGCCAGCAGGGAGGCGATTCCCTCTCCTCAGCACTGGTGAGGCCACAGCTGGAGTGCTGTGTCCAGTTCTGGGTTCTCCAGTACAACAAAGATACTAATTTACTGGAAAAATACAGAATAAGGCCACAAAGATGATTAAGGCATTGGAGCACCATGGGAAATCTCACCCAGCCTGGCCACAGACAGGATTGACAGACTGAAAATTCTTGATTCTATGGATGGTGGTGTCTGGCTTTTGTGGTGGAGTGATTTGCCTGGTTAATTTCAGTAACAAACAAGACTCTGGCATGCTAACTATTTATGCAACCTACCAGTGGTTGACATCCAACTTCTTCAAGGGACAAGTGGCATTCAGCAACATGAGCAACAACAGGTCTGTGATGCCCTTTACTGCAAGAGTAACCAATCAGTGCAACAGGTTGCTCAGAGGGGCTGTGGAATCTCCATTCTTGGTAAAATTCAAAAGCTGTCTGGACATGGTCCTGGGCCTGTAAGAAGAGGGGCTGGATGAAATAACCTGCAAAGATCCCTTCCAACTTCAACCATTCTGTGATTCTGTGGTCTTTCACATGAGGAAAGTCTGAGAGAGCCAGGGCTGTTCATCCTGGAGAAGACAATGCTCAGGAGGGGATTTTAGCAATGTGTAAAAGTGACTGATGGGAGGAAATGAAGATGATGAAGTCAGACTATACTCAGTATTGCCCACTGACAGGACAAGAGGAAATGGGCACAACCTGATATTCAAGACACTCCATTGAAACATACAAAACCAGTTTTACCATGGAATGGCCAAACCCTGCAATAAGTTGCCTGGAAAAGTTGTAGAGTTTCCATCCCTGGAGATGGTAACAGAATAACTTAGGTTGGGAAGGATGACTCGAGATCATGAGGTCCAACCCCGTTGCTCCATGCATGGTGAACTAGAGCAGATTCTCCCGGTCTGTGCCCAGTTACATTATGAATATCTCCCAATAACCACGACCATGCTGAGATAATTGAGAGTGGCCTCACAGTAACATCAGCCAGCTCCATCAGCACTTACAGGTGGAATCTGTCAGACCCCTGGGACTTATGAGTGTGAGGTTTGTTGAAGTGCTCCCTCACCTAGTTCTTGTCCACTGAGGGTAAGTTTTCCTTGTTCCAGACTTTCCCTCCGATCTTAGGGGCCTTGGATTCCTGAAGGCCATTTTTAATGGTAAAGACTGATGCAAAGAGTGAGTTGAGTATCTTGGCTTTCTCCATATCACAAGGTCCTCTGCCCATTCAGCATCAGGCCCACATTTTTTGTGGTCTTTTTTTTGCTCTTCATGTATGTGTAGAATCCTTTGTTGCTGCCCTTCACTTCCCTTGCCGGATCCCACTGCCGGTCAGCTTTGGCTTTCCTTAACACTATCCCAGTAAGATCAGACAATAACTTTAAACTCCTCCTCTCACCTGTCCTTTCTTCCACCTATTGTACACTTTTTTATGTCCAAATTCGGTTAGGAGCTCCTACCACTTTTGCTTGATATCCTACTTGTAAGGATGAAACTTTCTTGAGCTTGGAGATGATCCTTGAATCACAAGCAGGTCTCTGAAAAGGTTGGAGTCTGCTTTCCTGAAATTTCAGGCTGCATTCCTGCTTTTTGCCCTGTTCCCTCTTCTTAGTATCCCAAACTCCACTATCTCTTGGTCACTGCAGCCAAGGCTCCCTCTAACTTTTGCATCCATGACCAATTCTTCCTTGTTCATAAACATCACATCCAATAAAGCACCTTTACTTGTTGGTTGCTCCAGTACCTATATTTGGTAACATGGGTTGGGCTGTTTGGGGTTTTTTGGGGGGTTTGTTTTTTTGTTTGATATTCTTATCAAAGGTTTGTGGGAACTAGATATCGTTTATTTGTTTGTTTTATAGACTCACTCTTGAAATATCAATAATGAACAAGATCCATATATGAATATGTTTATTTCTTCGTAAGAAAATAAATGAAAATGAAGTCAAGCAAGGAATCAAGAAAGTCAGACCTACAGGCACTGTATTAAAATGTGAAGTCTACTTTTTATTATGGTAGCCAAATGCATACTTTTGATTTCTTGGGGAGTGGTAGAACACTGTGGGGTGTTTGTAGTGGTACAGACCCATACTGGGCCACATTGTTATGTCAGATCAGCCAACACTGTACAACTACAATGAGCTGGGATAATTTGGTGCTCTTTGATCCTGTTTGCCAGTGCAGCGAGTTGAGACATCAATTAATACACGGTACCCTCCTATCCTGGGAAAAGGCATGGAGAGTTAGGGCAATTATGTGCTGTGTCTGGAACTCCTATTGCAGATACAGTTTCACACAGTGATTCAGTTCTGCTGCAGTAGAAAATAGTTCTGAAATCCATTCATGTTTTCATTGAGACCTTTATATATTTCCATTGATTTTGGGCTCTGAAAACCACAAAAGAAAATAGGAAATATCAGAAATATCAGTATGAGAGAAGAAAAAAAAGAATTTATAAAGAATACTTGAACTATTAGCTTCTGGATTCAATGGACATGTGATAATCTGTTATAGCAGTTCATTTATTTTTTGTCTTCAAGGTTTTATTTAATATTTTCTTTAGCATGTCTACAACCTAAAAACAATACGCCCAATCAGACCAGAGGTCAATCTATTTCATTGCACTATCTTTAACAGTAAGCAGTAACAGATGTTATGTGAACAGAACAAACAAGCGTGTGTAGTGTCTTAGAACACTCTTCCAACCACCGTGCTTTTGGAGGTCAGGAGTTTTCTGAACCGTGTGTCCACAGTTAATAGCATAGTATGACTTCGTATTTTTCTGAAGAAGTTCTCTGTTATTTATGTAATCACTTAGCAAGTATTCATACTCAACTTTTCATATAAAAAAATAAAAAATATTAATATTCAAAATCTTTTTTCTTTTACTTTGTTCTTAATTCCAAAGACAACAATTCAGTTATAAAGACAACCTCAAAACCAAACCAAAACTAAACAAGTTTGCAAATGTTCTAAGCATTTGGGGGTTCTTTCATTTCTGAGAGAAATACAGTTTACTTCAAGTGTCTTGACAGGTATTTATTACCCTCCCTTTAAATACAACAGCAGCAGATATTCAAAGAACACTCAACAATTGTTATGCTTAGAAGGCTTTCTAACTGTTTAATTTCAACTCCCTGGTAATTATGCACATTATTTCTTGTGCTATTCATTCCTGTATAAAAATAAATATTTGCAGTCAAAAGAAAAGTGCTAAGACTTTCTTTAATCATCCCTTTAAAACATCACTTTCAATAATTTCCTATGCTTCATCACTTCTAAGTTTGGTAAGCATATATTTGTATACAATCGTCTATTCTAGAATCTATTTAAAAACTGAAATTAAAATTTCAGCTGAAAATGTAAGTTTACTGTAATATATATAATATTATTTTAAATATACATAATAACGACACCTGACTCTTGTGCAACAGCATCACGCTATTGACTAGATTCAGTTTATCATCCCATCATATTCCTTGAGAATTTCCTCCGATCAGTTGTTTCCAATTTTCTAATTTTTATTGCTTAAACACAGTACATTGCCCTTGTTTTTGCTGTATTTCATCTTATTGATTTTAAACTATTTCTACAATTTATCAAGATAATTTAAATTCTAGTTTTGTCCTGAGAAATTGCAACCATTTCCATCTCTGTTACCAATAGATTTTATATGCACTCTTTTTATTGTATTAGCTAAATTATTTATGAAATTAGTTAATTGAAACTTTTATGCCTACTGGACTCCATCTGAAATGTTATGATAGTTTTCTTCTGAAGCACTGTTAACCACTCTTTAACGTACAGGTTTTTAGTGATATGTACAGTCATCTTACTGCTGTGTTACTTAGACCTCATTGTCTAAGTTTACTTATGAGGAAGCCACGAAAAACAAAATCAACCAACCAAACAAACCAGATATGTTACCTGTCGGTTTTTCGTCTTATACACTAAACTAGAAATAGTGTTGAAGAAAGAATATAAAATTCTTTGGCTTTATTTGTTCTTGACAAATCTATCAGTATGAGTATTATTATAACGCTAAATAAAGCCGATCTTGTATAAGGTTCTTACAGTGAAAACAGCCATGCAAGCAGAAAACAGATGGATGATCCCTGCTTCATGGCATTTATGAGATAAACATAGTACAGGAGATAACAGATGCACTCAGACAGACAAGGAAATACTCAGAAAGAATAAAGCAGCATTGGTCAGTGAGAGAAGTAATGATCTGTGCACAATAGCAGTGTAAACGTCATTGCACTTTTTTCTGTTTATAGATATATATTCATTTTATAATACATATTCTTGCATTTATTAAAAAATATATGTATATATTTTTTAGTCTTTTTTTCTTTCTTTAAACACACTCCCAGATATTTGCAGTTCAAAAACCAGCTGCTAAAATAATTTCTCTTATCTGTCATTCTGTCTACCTCCCTCCCCATACCATTTGAAATATTTCAGTAGTTTCCCATTATATTCCAACTCAAATTCATGTCAGTTAGTTGGTTAGCTTACTTCACATTTCTTAACATTTCATCTTTACTTCCCACAATTCTGTTCAAAGGATGGCAGCCTTAATTGCATCTCTATGTTTCTGTAACAAATGCTACTTGACAGGATCCAGATTTCTAAACAGATCTTGAAAAAAGCCAAAAAGTTAAGTACTTGCTTTTAGAAGAATGATCCAAACTACCTAAATTTTTATGTATTCTGTGGAAAGGGGCTGCAGCTCCTCTATGCCTCCAGTTGATATTATTTAGATTCCTGCTTCCTGTCCGTATGGGAACATTTTTTGTGAATTTTTCTGAACTCCTGCTCACTAAGATAGGAATAATTTTGGATCACTGAAAGTATTTTCTCATGGTCTAATATAAATAATTTTTGTGGTTTGACATTGGTAGGCAGCTGAGCCCCACACAGCAACTCACTCACTCTCCTTCCTGTGGGGTGGGAGAGAGAATCAGAAGGGTAAAATGAGAAAACTCGTAGGTTGAGATAAAGACAGTTTAATAGGGAAAGCAAAAGCTGCATGAGGAAGCAAAGCAAAACAAGGAATTCATTCACTACTTCCCATCAACAGGCAGGTGTTCAGCCTTCTCCAGGAAAGCAGGGCCCCATCATGCATAACAGCTACTTGGGAAGGCAAATATCATAACTCTGAATGTCCCTCCTTCTTTCTTCTTCCCTCAGTTTTTATTGTTGAGGACAATGTCCTATGGTCTGGAATATCCCTTTGGTCACTTGGGGTCAGCTGTCCCAGCTGTGCCTCCTCCTGCAGCTTTTTGTGCACCCCCAGCCTACTCGTTGATGGAGTGGTGTGAGGAGCAGAAAAGGCCTTGGTTTTGTGTAAGCACTGCTCAGCAATAACGAAAACATGAGTGTGTTATCGACACCACTTTGGTCACAAATACAAAACACAGCACCATACAAGCTACTATGAAGAAAATNAGCTGTGCCCCCTCCTGCAGCTTTTTGTGCACCCCCAGCCTACTCGTTGATGGAGTGGTGTGAGGAGCAGAAAAGGCCTTGGTTTTGTGTAAGCACTGCTCAGCAATAACGAAAACATGAGTGTGTTATCA
Source organism: Steatornis caripensis (assembly GCA_013398225.1). NCBI lineage: Eukaryota > Metazoa > Chordata > Aves > Caprimulgiformes > Steatornithidae > Steatornis > Steatornis caripensis. The sequence goes on from VZSC01000692.1 coordinate 50,590, forward strand.
ACACCACTTTGGTCACAAATACAAAACACAGCACCATACAAGCTACTATGAAGAAAATTAACTCTATCATCCTAGTCAAAATCAGTACACCACTATCATCTCGTCTGTTGACCTTCAAATTATGTACAGAAGCCAAAGTCAAATTCTTTCATGTCTCTTCCTTCTGAATTTTTAATATAATTCTTGTATTCTCAAAAGGTTAAATTGCACTTTAAAACCTTATGATTATATATTCTCTCCTCGTATAACAGATTCAAAACCATGTCTCCACATTCCTGAGCAAGACATCTAATCTCTTGGCTCACATAAGACTGGAATCCACTTTTATATAGATTTGAATGTAATTAGAATATATTACACATAGTCCAACTTGGTCTTATTTTTCAGCTTCTCTAGGAACTTCTTGCTGCCTCTCATAATTAGGATCCTTGTCTACTGTACACATCTACTCCTAGAAGCATTTTAGAGGAGGAATTGCAGGTTTTGAAACTGTATGGTTTCTCTTGCTGCTGCTCAGCTAAATACGAAGAAGCAAGGAAGGAAAAAATGTCAAGTGTTAATGTAGGCAAACTGTAGTGAAAGATCATCCTGCTACAGCATAGTAGAACTGGGAAAGACTTTCGGGATTTTCTGATTTTTACTCCCATATCTTACTTTAGCATAGAGATGTCTATGTTAGTTCTTTATTCTGTCAGAACCAATAAATTTATTCTTCTTTTTCTTTTTTTTTTTTAAACTTTGAGTGTCTACATCTATTGAACTTTCTTTTTTTCTTTTATCACTTTTGATATTAGGTGTCTTTCTTAATGAGAATAATTATTTCCCCGGTTTGGACTATATGAAGAGTTTCATACAGAAGCCCATTTTCTATATGTAGCACTCATGATGTCAAAGCTTCCTATAGCAAAGAAAACCAAAGAAAAATGCATGAATTATAATAAATTGTAAAATACTAAAATATTTTGGTAAGCTATGTCTATAATGCTAAATAAAAGGTGGCCTAGGACCGGAATCTGACCCTGAGGTTAAGTAGCCCTGCTTGGCTTGTTCCCATTCCAGTAAGAAGTACCTCTAAAGCAGAGTTGTTCTGGAGAGTTGGCTGGAAAATTCTAAAGCAGATTGTTCTTTCATCCAACATGTTTCACATGGAAATATTATTTTCTGAACATCCTTCTTCAGGTCACTTCAAGTATGCTTAAGCTGGGCAGGGGATCGTTAAAATACATGGTATGATTAAGGCTCTGTTTACAATGGAAAATAGTGCAGTGTGATAGGAGTGTATTGGTAGAGTATAAGCCTTTCTAAAGATTTTATCTGAGACTAGCTTGATCCAAATAAAAGTATGATTGGAGCCTGTTCAATTTAGTCCTAGTTTATTTTCAACTCAAAGAAGTGCAGTTTGCAGGCTCCAAGATCAGTCTGCAATGCAAATAAAAGCGTAGTAGCATAGTAAATTAGAAAATGTGGGAGATTTGCTTCAGAAACTGTTCTGATCCAAGCTAAAAGAAACTGATTCAAAACTCTAAATATATAAATAAATCCTCCCTGTTGGAGGAAGGAAAGGACTTACCTTAATGTTCTTACTCCTTACACAAGATGCTTAGAGATGACCAAAAGAATGAAATAGACGAATCCACTCAGAATCCAGTCTTCTTCTTAATTTACATTTTCTGGTGATGGTGTTAGAGTTCATCCTTTTAGTAACTTTTAGATACAATTGTTCAAACACATACAATCATTTATTTTCAGACTACTTTTTCAGGAAGTGGGAGTTGCAACTTCATAGTCCTTTTCAGATTAGAACCTGTTTCATGAGAAGAGCTTCTCTCTAGGTTCACTCTTCATCATTCAGTTTAATATTGTGTATGTAAGGCCCCAAGTTTCATAGGAGCTGGAGAAGAACAATCATGAAAATTCTACTGATAATCTAAATGTTGTGTTTCTTTTATCTAACTGCTGTGCTATTTGGTATATTACTTACATAGAACTTAATCAGCACAACTTGCTTAGCATTAGTAGCTAAATTTGTTGAAGGCTTAGCCCACAAGCTGTGAACTTTCACCTAAGTATGTTGAACTTTTACATAGTTAAGTATCAGAAGGCCTCAGAGCTGGTTCAAGCCAGAAGATAGGGAAGCTACAATTGTCAGCTGAAGCTAGAACCTTAGAGATAAGAAAAGAAATGGCCCACCTATGGGTCAATGAAAGGACCCAATAAAGAACAGGAAAACCCCAGGTTCTAATATTACTATTGGTTCGAACTGTCACGTTGTGGGTGGGAAACTTAGATTGTAAGAGTATGATTACCAAGTGATTTCTTTGCTCAGATTCCCTCTTTGGGAATCTAGGGCTGTAGTGCTATTAATAAATAAAAAGTACTTTTATAAAGGAATCTATCTTTTGGCTTACTGATTCAGTGGAAACTTAGAGTCAAACCCTGTTGTGGTCGCTGGCATACGTAATTTCCATAACATAGTGTTGGTCTAACTTAGGAAAAAAATACTCCAGTGACAGAAATGGAGTATTTCACCCTCTCCCTTCTTCTTCGCCATTACAGTGGAGAAGCTTCTTGCTTCTTTTCTTCTTCTTTTCCCCCCTTTTTTCCTTAGCTATACGCATGAATCTCTCACCTAAAACTGGGTAAGAAGCAAATACAAGTTATTCTGAAACATTAGGTTTCTGACCATGTTTGGATAATTAAAACAGAACCGTGTGGGTAGACAGATAAATCAGGAAAGCATCTTGTAATATTTAGTCATATTGCTTGGAGATTCTGGTTTGCAGTGAGTTTGGTGGAATAGGGTACTTAAAAAGATGTGTTAACATAACTCACGTTAAAGGGCTGTCTTTTTCTAAAACTAAGAATTTCAAGAATATTACCATGCTAGAAAGTTTAGGAATATAGGACTTGGAACTTAATAAAACACAGGAACTCCATGTTTGTGAATGCTTACTGTACTGAGACAGTGAAAAGTCAAAGATACCGAACATTTTATGCCCAAAAGATTCATTTTTGTCAGCAAAGACCACCAGATCAAATTAATGAAAAAAACCCTGCTAAAACAAAAAAGTAATTTTCTGTTAATGTACATATGAATGTTCAAGTAAAAAGAACATGTCTTGCAAAGTATTTCCTGTACATTTACATAGTCCATTTGTTCTGAATGAGGCAGCTCATTTGAATTAAAGTAGCTGAATTTGTAGCCTGTAAATTATAGACTTCATAGATTCTTGGAGTTAAATGTGAAAAGAATGTGGTGGTACAGACCCGCCTCCTGGGCCACGTTACGATGTTGGGAACAGCCAACATTATGTTCTTGTTTCAATTACAAGTGCAGTGGGCTGAGAAAATTTGGCACTCTCTGATCTTGCCTGCCGATGCAATGAGTTGAAACATGAGACAATTTGGTACCTTCTGTCCTGGGACAAGTACAGCGAGTTAGGATGATTAGGCACTCCCTAACCGTGCCTGAAACTCCTGCTGCCTGGGAAATGTACCCAAAACTCCTCCTGCCTGGATCATAGCCCACTCAGAAAAGTGCCAAGATTATCTGTCAAGAATTATGGCCACAGTGAAAAAATACTTACCAGTCAATCATCTTGCAATCATATAAATACTGATGTGATCCTATAAATACTGACCCTAAGTGAGGAACTTTGAGCTCTCTGGGATTGCAGTGGGCTGTGACTGTGTATCTCCCACTGAGCTGAGATGCCTCTCAGGGTAGATTTCATGTAAGTTTTCTGGGAGTAAGTTTTTACACAATTTCTGAGGATTGTCTGCTGGTAACAACCCACAGAGGAAAAGATCCAAGGATTGTCTGCTGACAAATGCTGTTGGAGAATAATAGTAATTCACTGCAATTGATTCTTCCAGAGTTTTAAGATTATTTGGTATCAAAAATTATTATAATCTGCAGAAACAAAACATCTAAATCCTAGGTTAACATCTATATCTGCGTGTGTGTGTGTGATTTGATTTAGGAAATTTTGTTAAATNAATTCACTGCAATTGATTTTTCCAGAGTTTTAAGATTATTTGGTATCAAAAATTATTATAATCTGCAGAAACAAAACATCTAAATCCTAGGTTAACATCTATATCTGCGTGTGTGTGTGTGATTTGATTTAGGAAATTTTGTTAAATCTTTAGTTAATGAATTATGTTGATTATAACAACTCTAATTAAGTTACTCTGATTATTGATCCATAAAGTATTACTAGAAAATCATATAATATAATTTTGTGATTTATTGTAATAGTATTAGTGAACCTTAAATTAATGCTACCTTATAGTTTTATGCAACTTGTAAAAAAACACTGAATCAATACCACTGATATACTTGCAGCCAATTCCCCCAGATATAGAACGTTGACCAAGACTGGGACTAAGTTTAGATCTAACTGCATCTAGACACTTCTCTGAGAAGGATTTTAGAAAGCAAGGGGACCCATTCTGAACCTTGTGACTCAATGGGAAGCTTTCCTTACCCTTTTACCCCTAATACCTATGTAAATCATTCCAAATCAATATTCTGACACAATTTTCTTTTGTATATTCCCTTCACATAGTAAGTAATGCAGTGAACCTTGCCATCAAACTTTGTAAAGTCACATTTTCTACAAATGTAGATTAAAGTAACTTTTCCTAATATCTTTGACAGTGATTCTTTCATCAACCCTTAAATCTCTCTTCTACAACAAAGAACAATCAAGACAGAACAATCAACCTCCTATATATGACTGAGATTCACCAACTTAAGTTATGAACCTGTTTACATGAAAAGTTTGCAAGAAAGTACATTAATAATTCTTTCAGATACATTCTTAGGAATGCTGTTGAAGTTCAAATATTCTCTATAATATTTCACAAGGTAACAAAAGCTTTGAATAATTAGCATAGAGTAGCATATGCTGTAAGTACCAGGCAGATCCTCAGCAGTGTTACTGACAGGTAGATTTTCTTTCCCCATTTTATGCAAGTTTTTATATTTCTTGAATTTCACAGATCATATTTGGGTGGCGTATTGATATTATTTACTATCACCAGAATGATTAGCAGAAAATGTAGAAGAACCTTATCACAGAATCACAGAAACACAGAATGGTAGGGGTTGGAAAGGCCCTCTGGAGATCATCTAGTCCAACCCCCCTGCTAAAGCAGGTGCCCCTAGAGCAGGTTGCACAGGAACACATCCAGGCGGGTTTTGAATATCTCCAGAGAAAGAGACTCCACAGCCTCTCTGGGCAACCTGTTCCAGGGCTCTGTTACCCTCACAGTAAAGTTCTTCCTCATGTTCAGGTGGAATTTCCTGTGCTCCAGTTTCTGCCCACTGCCCCTTGTCCTGCAGCTGGGCATCACCAAAAAGAGCCCGGCCCCACCCACTTGACACCCGCCCATTAGATATTTATAAACATTGATGAGATCCCCTCTCAGCCTTCTCTCCTCCAGGCTGAACAGACCCAGCTCTTTCAGCCTTTCCTCATACGAGAGATGCTCCAGTCCCCTCATCATCTTTGCTGCCCTACACTGGACTCTCTCCAGTAGTTCCCTGTCTCTCTTGAACTGGGGAGCCCAGAACGGGACTAGTCCTGTAAGCCTGACTGAATCATGGGTTTCTGTAAAAATGCCAGTAGCAGGTCGATTTGGGCTCAGTTACAAAGTATAACACGTACTTGCCTGAAAAAGGCGAATGGAGGAGAGACTTGAAGAAGTTATTAAACATAATTTTCCTGTTCATTTTTTGCATTATGCAAGTATAACAAAAAAGTAGTTTTCAGTTGAAAATTAGGTAAGTCTAGACCATCAACAAAAAAGTTATTTTCATGCTGCTTAACAGGCATCTTTTTTAGAATGCTGTCTCACTACAGTAGCATTGGGTGAGAATTTCTTATGTAAACTCCTTAATAACGAACCCAAGCTGTGAAAAATTACACTCTAGTAATACTAATTATACCTCTTTATGGTTATACATATATATATAACTTCATGTATTTAAAGCCCTACTGTAAATTAAGTTTTCTTAATGATGGAAGAGGTTGGAAATAAAACTATTTCCTCTGATTTACACATTAAAGTAAGATATCTGCACATTTCTAGTATTCCAGTTTAATTCACAGCTGAGTAGCTTAAGTATGCTAATGAAAGCTGATGTTGAGACACTGCTTTAAATTATTAATTTAATTAACTATATATTTATTATTATAACTCTGATTTGTTTTTAAATTGATCATTATAATAATCTGTAACTTCTTCAATTTTACCCTGGAGTATGTAAAAATCAGTATTCATAAAGGATTCAAGGCATTTTTATTCCTCTTGAAAAGACCATCTTTTAAAAAAATTAATAGTATGTAATTATTTAGATAGTTAATCTGAAGTACCAACTTCCCATCTCATCCTAATCAATATGTCTATTCACTTCAGAAAAAGTGGAAAATAAATGAAGATTTAGCAAAAAAGTCACAAAATTCAATATTTTTATATTTAAGTAATTTAAGTTAGTAAGTAATTAACAAGAGTATTAACTGTAAGTCCCCCAATTTTTGCTGCTTTTGACTATGCTTTTTTTCATTTGTCCCTGTCAAATTAGAGCAATTTTCTATTTTATATTATTATATCTACATTTCTCTCAGGCTGTGAACTCATGTGGCCAATATTAAAGCTACTAGGACTCCATCAGCATGTGAAACATTTTAAGTATAGCATTAGAGGCATTAGTTTCTATGGAAACAGTTACTGGTTTATGAAAGATGAAAGACTATGTATTTACAGAAGCACCAAAAACAAACAAACACAGACTAGTGTGAACTAGATCGATTCAGAAAGGATACTTTTACAGGAAAGATACTGGAACATAATTTTATATCAGGAAGAATTTACATCACAGTCTGTTAGACAAAGAAGGCTGAAAGAATAATGTAAGATATGAAACAATTCAAGCTTAGATTTTTGTAGTGATGGTTGTAAGGTCAACATTTCACAAAACTGAAGTGGTTGTTTATTTCCTTGTCAAACTGTAGAAAGAGGATTCTCATCTTAATTTATAAGATGTTACACTATGGCAGTCCAGTGCCTGATAATTATAATTTTGGCAGCTGGAGTAGGATTCACAAAAGACTTCTTACATAAAGGTGTACTTGTGCTCATTCATTTACTCATTTGCCACCTCTTTCACTTTAGAAATGTTCCATGCATTTATGTAGTTTAATGATTGAGCACTTACTTGGAAAGTGGAGAGTAAGGTTCCAGTCTCTCCTCCTGAGAGGAAACCCCAGTAATGGTTTTCAGGAAAATCCTCCCAGAAAGTAGGTTTTGTTGGTTTCAGTCACCAAACTAAGAAGGAAAAGAAATCAGGAGTTATTCTCGTTGAGCAGACATTTTAAACATTAAGCTATTATTCAAAATGTCTATACTACCTTTTACCCCACTAAGTGTTAAGGAAAATTTCTATACCTGTGGAGAACCTCCTGCTCAATTGTTTATTTCAAATTCAATGATGTTAGTGTGACTGGATGTGCACACTGCATTGAGTCTCTCAAGGAATGTAGCTGAGCTGAGTATCTTTCTTTTTAAAGTCGTCTGAGATTTACAGCCAAGATTTTTCCAAGTCTCCTGAGATGGTAGTACTTCTCAACTTATGTTGCAGCAGCACCACATGCAAAGTACATTTCTGCCAAAAAAAATACAGTATTTATAGACACAAAGGCTCATAAGAGACTAGATAGTTTTGATCTTTTTTAATTTCTCAGAAGTACTCATTCAAAAACTTATTTCCACTGCAAATTAAACAGACTGTTTATGTACCTGAAATTGAATTTGTTCATATGGTCACAGGTATTTTGAGAAAACCGTTCATGCAACACAGAGAGTAATCAGTTTATCAAACCTAAAATCTATTAAAAAAATAATGTAGTTAAATGTTTCAATTATTTTCTGGTTTAATACTTTTAATGTAGTAATATAGTTATGGTTTTTACTTATATTCAATAGTTACTATTTTTATTTGTTAAATGCAAATCCTTGTCTTACTGTGTTTTGAAATTTCTGCCCTACCTCCCATAGTGTTATAAAATATTTTCTAAAACATTTTCTTTTTCTTAATTTTTTTCTTATTTTTTTTTTATTTTTCTGAGATTTTTGCTTGACTTTATTCTGGAACTGAATGGAATTATTTATATATTGCTTAAAATATAATCTCTATTCTTTTTGTTTGAAGCTGTATCCTTTCTGTATCTCAGTTCAGTTATCTTGATGTAATATGTATAAATAAATAAAAATGCTGATCCAACATCCAGAAATATACATTGAGAAAAACAGATCATTGCCATAGTTTGAGCCCAGCTAGCAACAAAGCACCCCGTGGCCGCTTGCTCACTCCTTCTCCACACACTGGGATAAAGAGAAAATTTAAGGAAACCTGGTGGGTCGAGACAAGGACAGGGAGCGTTCACTCACCAGTTATGGTCACAAGCAAAACCAGACTTAACTTGGGGAAAAAATACTCAATTTAATCAGTTATCATCAAAGCAGAGTAGGATAAGGAGACATGAAATCCAGATCTTAAAACACAAATAAATACCCTTCCCCCACACCTCTCCCTCCTTCCCGGCTCGAGTCCCCTCCATCCCGATGTCTCCACCTCCTCCCCCGTCCAAGGTGCAGTGGGACAGGGAATGGGGTGTGCAGTCAGTTCACCAGAGATAGTCTCTGCCACTCTTTTCCCCTCAGGCGGGGAGGGGTCTTTACATGCTTCCCTTGCTCCAGCGCAGGTTCTCTCTTCCACGGCAGACAGTCCCTCATGAACCGCTCTGACATGAGTCCTTTCGCTGTGGTGCAGTGCCTCAGGAATGCATCAACCCAGCACGGGCTGCCCATACAGTTGTGGACTGCTTTGGGAGCAGGTACCTCCCCTGCCATGGGATCCTCCTTAGGCTGCAGGTCCTTCTCTGCTCCACTGTGGTCCTTCACGGGCTACAGGTCCATCTCTGCCTTTCCATGGTTCTTCACCGGCTGCTCCACCATGATCCTCTGTAGGCTACGGGGGCACATCCTGCCCTCTCCCAGTGGGCTGCAGGCGAATCTCCAATCTCATACAATTGGCCTTGGCCCATCGATCCAGCCTGTCCAGATCCCTCTATAGAGTCTTTCTACCCTCCTGCACATCAACACTCCCACACAGCTTGGTATGGTCTGCAAACTTACTGATGTTGCACTTAATCTCCTCATCCAGATCATTGATAAAGATATTAAAGAGAACTGACCCCAGTACTGAGCTCTGGGGAACACCACTTGTGTAATCCATTCACCACAAATTGTTGGGCCCAGCCATCCAGCCAGCTTTTTACCCGGCAAAGCATATGTCAGTCCAAGCCATGAGCAGATAGTTTCTCCAAGAGTATGCTGTGGGTAATGGTGTCAAAGCCTTTACTAAAGTCCAGGCAAACAACAACATCCACAGCCTTTCCCTCATCCTCTAAGTGGGTCATCTTATAGAAGGAGATCAGGTTAGCTGAACCACACCTACCTTTCACAAACCCATGCTGACTGGGCCTGATCACACTCAAGATTACCTACTCCATAACCTTCCAAGGTCAGACTGACAGGCCAGATCAACCTTCTGGTCCTTCTTACAGATGGGTGTCACATTTGCTATCCTCTAGTCAACTAGCACCTCCTGGTGAGTCAGGACTGCTGATAAAAGATTGAAATTGGCTTGGTGAGCACTTCTATCAACTCCCCCAGTACCCTTGGGTGGATCTCATCCAGCCCCATAGACTTGTATATGTCTAAGTAGCAGGTCACTAACCATTTTCCCTTGGATTGTGAGCCTTCATTTGTCTCCTTGTCCCTGTCTTCCACATCAGGGGTCTGGGTACCTGGAGAACAACTGGCCTTACTATTAAAAACTAAGGCAAAGAAGGCATTAAGTACCTCAGCTTTTTCCTCATTCTTTTTCATTATGTTTCCCCCCATGCCAAACAAAGGATGGAGATTATCCTTAGTCTTCCTTTTGTTGCTATTGTATTTATAGAAACATTTCTAATTGTCTTTTATGGCAGTAGCCAGATTAAGTTCTGCTTGGGCTTTGAGCCTTCTAATTTTCTCCCTGCATACCCTAATGATATCTTCATAGTCCCTCTGAGTGGCCTGGTACTTCCAAAGACCATAAACTCTCTTTTTTTTCCCAGAGTTCCAGCCAAAGATCTCTGTTCAGCCAGGCCAAACTTCTTCTCTGTCGACTCGTCTTTCAGCACATGGGGACAGCCTGCTCCTACATGTTTAGGATTTTCTTCTTGAAGAATGTCAAGCCTTCCTGGACTCCTTTACACTTCATGACTGCCTCCCAGGGGACTCTTGTCAACCACATTCCTAAACAGGCCAAAGCCTGCCCTCCAGAAGCCCAAGGTAACAATTCTGCTGACCCCACTCCTTACTTCTCCAAGAATTGAAAACTGTCATTTTATGATTGCTATGCCCAAGACATCCTCCAACTGTCACATCACCCACAAGTCTTTCTCCATTTGCAAACAACAGGTCCAGTGGGGTGCCTTCTCTAGTTGGCTGCCTTACCAGCCGTGTCAGGAAGTTATCTTCCACACACTCCAGGAACCTCCTAGATTCTTTCCTCTCTGCTGTATTTTATTTACAGCAAACAAATTCCCTGGCTGCTTGAGAAATACTACAGCCAGAAAAATGAAGGTGAAAGAAGGGAGGACTCAAGAGCAGTTTTCATTTATGTCATATTAAGGAGATCAGGGAACTGCAGTATAATTCTAAGTACATATATCTTTAGGGAAAAATCTTGTTCTCCTTAGCCTTAAAACTAGGGAGAAATTATTTGTAATTATTACATGGATCAATCCCACCTTCATGTTTTAGCCACTAGAACATTCAGCAATTAAATGAAACATAAAACTTACTTCATACTTCAGCTATGTGGATTTTTTCTGCAAGAATAGAATGTAACACTTCAAAGTAACAACACACAGAAGAAATTTCCTAGGAAAAGATACCAATGATAGTTATAGACAATACAATATCAACAAGGAGAGCAAGCACAGCTTTAAGCTTTTGGGTTTTATTTTTAAAAATTATATAAAAAAATATTCATGCATTTTTCTTCCCTTTACATTTTTTTCTGTAACTCAGAAAGGGAATGTTCCACTCATGCATTCAGAGCCTTGTGTCTGGGTTTTTTTTCCCCAACTCACATTTTAAATTGAAGAAAAGGTATAGAAACATGACATTTTCATAAGAACAGTGAATTAGGTTTTGTGATATTGCAGAAATCAATACTGAAGTAAAGTCAGAATTCCTCAAAGGAATAGGCTTATAGCAGCCTCAAGCTCATTAGTCATTAGAAACCTTAATTCTGTGTGTACCTTTCTCCTACAAAAATTAATTCTCCTGGGCAAAAAATTAGGCTGACTCATCCTTAACGTTCACTATAATTCAATATGAATAGACTGTTTGTCTAATATATCAAATTCCACTGGCTTCAGGATCTATCCTCTTTTAAAGATGGCCTTCCTTATTTTTCTAAACTATCATAATGTATTCCTTCTCCTTTTCCTGTTTTCAGAAACTCACATAAGTCACATAACTCACATTCCCTTGTCATTCCCTCAATATTTCATACTCCTCCTCTGTCTTTACACTTGGTAACACTTGTTCTTATACATCAGGATGCTGCTTTTCAAAGGAGGAAAATTTTGTATCTTTTTGATAACAGAAATCTTCAGCCTCTGCAGACTGGAACTGTCTTCATCAATTGCTGATCTCTGGTTCAGAGGACTACATTCCTATCTCTGGCTGCAGACATGAGACAGTGGCTAAAAAATCTGAACATATTTTAAAGCGCTGGATAATTACTGAATGTAAGAAAATCTTAAAAGATGGAATTGAGTTATTCAGAAGCTGTGTGATTCATCACATCTCACATCAACTACACATCTATGCTACAAATATCTACAGCTGAATTAATAACTATAGATTTATTTTCCATTCTATAGCTCTATATTTTAAACAAATTACGTGAATATATTTAGAAATACAAAGAACATATAAAAACATATGTAACATCTATGTACAGCAAGAGGAGTTATTTTTTGTCTAAAGAAAGATCATACAAGTTATTTTAGACTTGTAGCTCTAATTCTTTAAATTTCTGTTTCTTACTGTTTTTTGATACTTGGAGTTTTTCTTTGCTTTCTTATATTTAAGTGTCATTTATGTTTAAATTGTTAATTACAGTTTTCTGAAAATGTTTTTGTGCCTGGTGATTCAAACCATTTCTTGTTTGTTTTCTTGTTTGTCTGAAGTTCTGTAGTGGTAGATAAGTAAATAACCCCTTTATTTCAACAAAAATTTAGAAGATACAAGTTGACTTTCATCATTCTGACAAAAATATTATTGTCCATGAACAACAGTCATATATAGCTCTTGTGCACACAAGATGAAAAGAGTATGAAAATTGAGAAATCAAGCACTGAATAATTATGAATGCCTATATTAATCTTTCCCAGGTAATTTAATATGACTCTACTGTAAAATTATATATTACTTGGTGTTTATTATGGTGCTGCTATGCTACTCTTCTACTGCACTGTCATCACAATATTTTCATGTGTTTTGTGTACACTTACTTAACAAGAACATTGATGTAGAAATTTATGAACAGGAAGTGTTTTTGAGTTTTGAATCCAACCTTCACTGTGTCAGTGACCTGCACAGTAATCTGTTTTAAGTGAAAAGGAAAGTATTCCATCATTAAATATCCTTGTATATATGCCCTCCTTAGACAATCACACAATGTACTCAATAATTCTACTTCTTAGGCTGTAAGGCAAGGTCAATGTTGCTTTTACTATTTTGAAAGAAAATAGTAATCTGGCGATTAAATTAATTTTGGAACAGGACACTTACAGTTAGGTGCGTAATGTATTTACATGTAAACTAAGTGTATAAATTCTTCTAGTCACTGTAGATTTAGTAAATACAGTTGTTGGATCAGAAAAGTCATTTCACCTGAAAGTTTAAGGCTTGACTCCACTGCTTCTGTATAGGATGTAGTTTAAGATATCATTGGGCACCTTACTTGACAGCCGACACTTCAGGAGCATGATGGTTTTCTATAGCACCGTTGTCATATCTACCAAATCAATAAAGATTTCTCAGATGATACTCCAAGGCAGCTCAAAACAGCAATACCTGGTCAGGCAGCTAAATCGTTCCCCTAACAGCTGATAAGATGATCGGTTTGTAAACATTTTCTGCTATATGGATCCTCAGCCCAACTTCAGAGTGGGCTTTAAGATTTTCAGTCCTGTTTTCAGAAGACTGGTTATGACAGAGACACCCAAGATCATTTTGTGTGCCCTGTGTATTGACTAAACTATCTCACTTTATGTAATAGATTGGTCATAGTGAATCTCAGAATCTCAGTAATCTCAAATCATGTTTACTGTAAAGAGATTATTATGAGAATCTACATTAAAGCAACAAACTCTATTTCACAGAACGACATCTCTAATTTAGGCAATTTGTGCCAATGTTTTAGATGATACCTATTGAAGCATTCCTGTTATATTATCTGTTTTGTATACTAGATGTGATAAAGGTTAATGCTATTGATTTGAGGGAAGGCCCTTTTGCTTAACTTAGGTACCTACCAGTCTATGTGTGTGGAGTCTCCTACTGAGTTCATTAAATAGAATATACATATCCATATATATATGTATATATAGTCTTCTCTGAATATGTAGAAACCTAGGTATTGCCTTCACAAAACACTGAGTTAGGGATCATTAAGGAACTTAATTTTACTTAGAACTCACTCTGATAGCTTTACGAAGCTTAAGTTCTATGTTATCCACACCCTTCTTTTGTTAATAGAATATCTTCATGTCTAGACTTGAAGATTTAAATTGCAAGTTTGAAGCATTCAGACTAAAATTTTAAAACACAGCTAGCACATACATTTTTAGTATTTTAAGAACCAAATTATGGAAAAGTAAATTAAAAGCTCTAAAATGAGAAAATGTATTCCACAGCCTGTCCAAAGTATTTGAAGTCTTCCCCAGCACTAGTGATATGATGTTACTGCAAATATCAAGCACCTTCATAACTAGCATATAGATAAAATTATTATTTTACACTCCATTTAGATAACACAATCTTAGTGTGTAAAATTTTGTTGATGGTTACAAATATGGAAATTTGGTGCATATTTTCATAAAAATGTTTGATAAAATGTAATAGAAAAAATATGCATTTTCCTTATATAATGATTCTTTTGAGTTAAAAGAGTTTATATTCTGATATCTATGGAAAAATAGTTTATATTAAATTATCTAGGTTTAGAGAATGTATCAATTCTATTTATTATCCATATTCTATGTATTTCTATTCTGTTTGTATTTTTCTGCAGCAATTTCTGCTAGTAGGAATGTTTTGAACAGGAAACATCTTTTTCTAAGATTTGACCAAAAAGAGTCACGTTGGGCATTTCCCATCATTAGCCTATCACACAGAAAAGAACGACATAGAGCTGATTAAAATAATAAAATATGCTCAAAATATTCACTTAGGTAAAAGTCAAGACAGAATGATATTCTGCTAGCACTGTCACCTTCAGATGATAACTGAAATAATAGTTTTCATGAGCAGATGTAGTGAACAGATGAGTGCGAGAAAAGTGGTTCTGTCAGTTCTCACTGTACAAATGAAATACTACTGCCAGCAAATTATCTGCCACTGTGAAACAGATCTGTTAATCTCATGCTACAAAACCCACAATTTTAATTATCTACTTTTTTACTGTCAATGTCTTCACAAGAAATCTACTTCAAGCTCACTCCTAAGCAACCTTTGTAACTATAGAATGTATTGGGATGTACAAATTACATAGGCATTACCTCACGTGCATGCAGCTGCTTACATGGAACTCCATATGAAGAGATTAATATGTCACAACTGTAATATCTAATCATAACAATGCACGATAGTTACTATATAATTATCTTAAAATAACCATTTATAGAATTTATATAAATTATAAATATTTATATACTATTTGTTGTCCACGTAAATTTATGCATTGCATACAGTTAAACTATATAGTATATTATGTAGACAAATACATATTATATTAATTAAATTATATAAACATCCCTAAAAAATTCCATGATAAATTTTAGCAATCTCAAAATTATGTGCCACCCCTGCACCTCATAGTAAGTCCATGTGGCATGGCAGCTGGGCCTTTCTAACAGCAGTGTTATCATATGAACTTTACCTAACCCTATTGGATAAGGAAGTAACCTAGTCATAAGAATTGAGGAGTACATTGACCTTAAAAAACCTGTCAATCACTGTGAAGTTGCAGACTCCCAGGAACTGCCTAGGTGGGCAGATTGTAAGTACAAGTGACAGTGAGAGGCAGCTGTTAGATTCTGGATGCAGAAGAGGTGTCTCAGGAACTTAATATTCTCTGCTGCATCCTTGCCCAATGGTGCCCAACGTGACTCCAGAAGAGCTGTCAGGGGAGGGAGAGCAAGATCTAAGAGATTCCAGAAGTACCCAAGAGACACCCCAGGGACCCTTGGCCCGACCCAAGGACTGTGCACCCCACAGTTGAAACCACCTCACTGACCCCCTCAATTTTTCTTCCGAACCCTGCTATCTTCCTGGTGAGACAGGGGGACTCTGTAGTCTTTTAAAATTGCCTATATTCATGATTAAAGTCCATTTAGCCTCCACACTGTCAATTTCATCTTAAACCACAGTGGTCTTAAGTCAAGAATGCCCTTTAGTTTGTGTGGTCTCCCAGAGAATTTGTTTAGTTGAGTCAACTTGACAGGTTTCACATTAAGGACAACAATCTAATCCTTCTTCTTTAATCATCTGAGAGAGCAGCTAATTCAAGGCACTGGGTTTGCACTAATTGGGTTACTAGGGTTTCTCAGCTGTCACTCTTCCCTTGATTCCCCCTGTTCTTTGTGTTTATTCTGTCTTATTTATTTAGTCTTAATTGGATAACTTAACAAAACCACATCCCACACAGGAAAAAGGAGTGTAGACACAAAAAATCTTCTTTGACTTTAAATGCTCTAAGTTTGCTGTTAGTTACTACAGTACAGGGACTGCTACTCAGGATTCTGTCAGAATCACAGAAGTGTTCTTTATCAGCTTTTAAAAATAGTTCTTGGTAAACTTTCAACTCTGCCTTTCATAAAAGTCATGCCTTATGCACTCAGATCAGTGGATGACTCCTCTTCACTCCCACATATGGTTAAATATATTGCTCCCTGCTTTCCTTGCAGAAGGATCCAAATCATAGTAAACTCAACCCAGTCCCACACTTATAGATTTTAATGCTCATACCTAATGGATAGTCCTACTTTCCAAGCAGGGGTTTCCTTGTATAGAGGTACAGTAGCTTCCAACATCTTCCTTCTTTCATGGAATCACCCAGAATTTTTCTTGTTATTCGTTTGGTTTCCTTGTAACATGATTCCTGATACAAGCCTTCCTTTGTAAGATTTATCATCACAGAATGTACTAACTTTGGTTCACTGTGCTAACTTCCAGTATGAAAAGCATTTTATGAAGAGCAATGGTTTCTTGTCTGCTGTGAATTTCAGCTTGTGATTGAAGGCATGGCAACCACAGATCATTTTACATAGAGGCATCTCCACAGTGTCTCAGGGTGAGGTATTGTAACATGCAGCAAATTCTGGTGTCGCTTCATTGTACCTTGGCTCCCCATACAGAATGTTAGGTTTTGTGACTAAAAGCTAATCCAGTTAAACACAGAGACCCAGCTAGGATCAGATGAATAATGACAGATCACAAACCCTAGGAACTGAAACAGCTACTCCTAAAACCATCAAAGGACAATGATTAGACCATTATCCCTTGTGTGAAGCTCACCAAAAATGTCAAGGAAAGAAAATCTCTCCTTGAAATGCCATGCAAACTAAATGGAATTACTGCCTAAAGGGCTATAGGATTCATTATGAAATGCACTGAGGAAATGAATTTTGGTACTGTACGAAACTTAAAATTGAATGTCTCAGATAAAGACCAAAGGCAGGGAAAAGGATTGATTAAGATGGAACAGGGAAGAATAACCATGGGAAAGCAGAGGGAAAATGGTTAAAAGGAATGGGTCGATTGTAAGCAGGATTGATTAAGATGGAACAAGGAAGAATAACCATGGGAAAGCAGAGGGAAAATGGTTAAAAGGAATGGGTCGATTGTAAGCAGGATCTCATCAGAGTCTGATACCTGTTTGACAGAGCCCTGTGTTTAATTGACACAATCTGTCCTGTCTTCTCACTGAATCATATTTTGAACTTTTTTTCTGTATGTCTGAGCTCCCTGTTCTGACTGTGTGTGTATGACAGCTAGCAAATTCCAAGTTGGATTGTTCAGGGTGTAGGATATGAACAACAATTACCAACATCTGGAGAGACAGAGACCCCCTGACAAAGGGTCCAGCTGCCCTGGAGCCCCAGAGGGACTGAGGAAACTGGAAGACACCACAGTCTGCAGACCAGCTACAGGATAGGCACAAACTTGTATGTGTTACCACTAGCAAACTTGACATGGTGAGAGACAGTGAGTGAGTAAGGGGCCTTTGGTCTAGGCATAGATATTGGACAGACTTCAAAGTTTGCCCTAGTCTCTGAGGGATCTATGAACGTGGGTGTGCTTGTAAATCAAGAAAGTGAAGTTGATTAATCCTGGTCAGCCTAAAAGTAAGCCCAAGATTGGCTCCCATTGTTCATGTTCATGTGAGTGCTGTGTTTACGTGGGTGCTGGTAAAGGTGTTGTTATCTGTGTTATTACTGGGACTTGCCATGACTGCTATGTGTGCGTGCATGTACACATGTGTTTATCAGGAATACATCCTTAGCCTCACCACTGACTGCACCTAGGAGTACAGAAACATATGCATTCATTGTGCTGTGATGGAATAACCTGCTGTGCCTTAAAGTCTGCCCAGTGTGAGTGTTTTCTACTCTGGTGGACAGGAAGGAGAAATTCTCTGAGTCCTGAAGGCCTTCAGATTCAGCTACCCTTCATAACACTTGTTTCTTTTCTGCTGTGAATTCCAGCTTGTGATTCAAGAAACCACAGATGCATAGACCATTTTACACAGAGGAATCTCCACGGAGTCTCAGGGTGATATGATCACATAACACACAGCAGAAGCTGGTGTCACTTCACTACAGACTTGGCGTCCTACCTTGTTCTGTTGTGTTACCATCTGCCCAGTACAGTACAGAAGCCAAAGCTCATGCTAGCCAAAGCTGAAGGGTCATTTTTAGCCTAAATAAAGATTTTGTTAGTTTTGCTTTTTGTGAAATATTCTTACTCAATAAAAAAGAAACTGTTACAAGAAAAGTTTAAGGCAAGAAACTATGAAAACTTACTGCAAAAAAAATTTAGAATTGTTGAAATGTTCTTTCTTGTTGTTTCTGAATCTTTTTAGTAAGCATTTGTTATATGTAATGTAGACCAATTATTTCAAAACATGGCTAAAAAGAAAATAATAGTTTTGTGATTAAATATTGAAATAATTTGATTAATAGAAACTGCTTATTTTCCCTCAGATTGTATTTTATGAATAATATATTTTTTTTAAAAAAAATCTTAAATGACAATTGGGACGATTTTTACATCAAAAAACCCCCTAAACAACAAAATTACAATCCAAACCAAAACAAAGAGTTTCTAACAGAGGAAATCTTTCTTTATCAGCAAAACTTTTAGTTTAGCCTAGTAATACCACTCTACTGCATATCTTTCTCAGTTAGATAAATTCAGTGGCATGTGGCAAAGTATAAATGTATTTTTAAAGTGCATATGCTTGTGTGTATACTCTATTTTTTAATTTTTATTTATTTTTAGATCATTAAGAAATTGTCCTGATCAATGACTTACAATGAATGAGAGTTAAATAATACTGTATTATTTTGCATTTTCTGGGAACAGACACATGACAGTTATCACAGTTCAGATGAGACAGCAAA
Source organism: Steatornis caripensis (assembly GCA_013398225.1). Lineage (NCBI taxonomy): Eukaryota > Metazoa > Chordata > Aves > Caprimulgiformes > Steatornithidae > Steatornis > Steatornis caripensis. The sequence goes on from VZSC01000692.1 coordinate 69,633, forward strand.
ATTTGGTTGTCAGTCTGCACCTTTAGGTCAATTAAGATGAACAAGCTAGAGAATTCAAGTCTCTGTTGGAACATCTATAGAGCCTAACTTTTTAAAATTTATATGTCTGTATTCTAGAATCTTTAGTGGATGTGCTACATGTGTTACACATAAACTCTTATTTTCATTTGCCTATATATATACTCTGCCAGCCTTCATAAATAATTGTATTTACTGTGTAAATTATGCATTGTATATACTCATTTGAGGGTTTGCTTGTGTACAATGCAAGTTTGTTTCTTCAGTGAAGTAGAATCTCCAAGGAGATAAACATCCATACAAAGTTAAGAATTCAGTTTAAAAGTCTTTATTATAGAAAATTTCAAATAGCTTCATTTTCTGTGACTTAAAGTTCATAGAATCACAGAATGGTTTGTGTTGAAAGGAATCTTTAAAAATAATCTATTCCAACACCCCCTGCCATGGGCATGGACATCTTTCACTGCTCAAAGCCCTGTCCACCTTGACTTTGAACACTTCCAGTGATGGAGTGTCAACAGCTTCTCTGAGCAGCCTGTTCCAGTACTGAGGGCCCCAGAGCTCAATGCAGTACTCCAGGTGGGGTCTGATGAGAGAAGAGTAGAGCGGGAGAATCATCTCCCTCAACCTGCTGCTGGTCGTGCTTCTTTTTATGGTTTCTGGACTGCGAGTGCACGTTGCTGACTCTTGTTCAATTTTTCATCCACCAGTACTCCCAAGTCCTTCTTTGCAAGGCTGCCATCAATACATTCACACTCCAGTCAGTTTTGATATTGGGCATTGCCCCAACCCAGGTGCAGGACCTTGCATTTGTCATTGTTGAACTTCACGATATTCACATGGGCCTACTCCTCAAGCTTGCCAAAGTTGCTCTGGATGGCATCTCTTCTCTCTAGTGAATCAACTGCACCACTCAACTTGGTGTCATCTGCAAACTTGCCAAGGGTGCGCTCAATCCCATTAATGAAGATATTTAATAGTACTGATTCCAGTATGGACCCTCAAGGGACATCACTCATTCCTGATTTCCACATGCACATTGAGACATTGATTGCAACTCTTTGAACACAGCTGCACAGCCAATTCCTTATCCATCTCCCAGTCCATCCACCAAATCCATATCTCTCCAATTTAGAGGTAAGAATGGTGTGGAGGATCGTATCAACTGCTTACAAAACTCTAGGTAGTTGACATCTGTAGCTCCTCCTTTGTTGACTGATGCAGTCACTCCATCGTATAAGACCACTAGATTAGTCAGGCTCCACTTGCACTTGGTGAAGCTGTGTTGGCTGTCTCTAATCGTCTGTCTGTCTTCCATATGCCTTGATAGGCATGATCCTTCCAAAAGGATCTATTCCATGATCTTATTGGTCATGGACATGAGGCTAACTAGTTGGTAGTTCCCACATGTAGGACACCAACTGAAAAACCAAACAATCTAACACTAAGTCTAACTTGCAACCCCCTGGAACAAAGAACTGTTTTGTTAATGTCTCAAACACTCACAAGTTAAGCAAGATATCCTTGAAGAGGAGCTGAGGACTGATGAAAGTGAACATCCTACCTCAGAGGGTGCCAAAGGCTGGGTGATTGCTCAGGAAGCAATGAAGTCAGCAAGCATCTACAGTAACTGGGGGAAAGGTAAATATGGCAGGGGGAGATCATGATCAGCGACTCGATTCAAGACCGAAAAGACTTGGCCCCCATGCTTGTAAGGAGCTTGTGTGCTAATTTAGATAGCAAGTGAGACTAATTAACCAATAGCAGAAGAATGCTAAATTCCGCACAGAAACAAAACTTTTGGAGGAGGCCATCCACGTTGAGGGATGAGAATAAAAGGGGATGGAAAATAGCATCAGGTGGGAATTTCTGGACTAGTGCTCCTACAGACCAGAGACTCCTATTGGCTGGACCAATGCTGAAACCTGGACCGGTGATCTCTTTCTCTCTCTTCCTCTCTCTCTCTTTTATTTTCTCTCTTTCTTTTTATTCCTTTTTTCTCTATCAAATAATGCAAGGCTAAAGCCATGGGGTGAATAACTGCAAGGCTTACTTGAACCTTCTGTAAGGCTGCACGTTACAGGATGCTAAACTATATGGGACAGTTGTAGATTATTCATTAAAATCAATGCTTGTGCACAGACCTTGAGTAATTGTTGTACCTTAATCAATCATGAGAGGATCCGCAAACCTGAGTCACCTCTCCCTCCTCTTTGGTGGGATGTGACAGCACAGTCTTCCTTTTTACTCTTTTTAAAAACTTGTGATAGTTTAGTTCATAGCCAGATCAAGTTTGTAATCAATGCCTCTAAGAGTGAAAAACTATGCAGATCATACCTCTGAATACTTAGATCAACAACACTGAAGACATTACTTCATTTTACTTTAGTTTCTTTTATGCAACACATTAACAGGACTGTAATTCATGTCCACAAATTGATTACTAATAATACGTTTAATGGTGAAAGATAACAGAGAATATAGAGGCATACAATTGTAGTTCTTTAATTTGTTATCTAATTTTGACAGAGAAAGCAATTCCATGAAGCAATACAAACCCAACCAAGACCAATGTATTAATTATATTTTATTTAAATAGAGACAGGAATATAATATTAATCTTTCTTCTCTCTTTTTAACTAACATTTAACATCTTCTTTTATTGAAAATGAAAAAAATGTTTATGGAAGGAACAATGGCATGGAATGTTTTATAAATAAAAATATTAATTCTCATTGCCCATCTCGAACTTCTTTTCTTGTGGTTTATTTTGAAATGTTAACACCTACGTGCATCAACAGATACACAGAATTCCTAAGGGAGGCACTGATGAAAAATATTACAAGTTAAATTTTTCAGTAAATCATCCTGCAACACAAAGAATAACTCTATGTAGTTCATCATGGATAAATATTTCAGAAGATTGGATGTTACGAGCATGTGAAAAACATGTCATATCTGTTTTCAGTTTGGACATCAGAACTCTAGTAGCTGATTGTGTGACTAATAAATGTTCTCTTATATAATGTGATGAGATAATAATGGCAAATGCTATTTTCTTTTTTGGTNCATGTGAAAAACATGTCATATCTGTTTTCAGTTTGGACATCAGAACTCTAGTAGCTGATTGTGTGACTAATAAATGTTCTCTTATATAATGTGATGAGATAATAATGGCAAATGCTATTTTCTTTTTTGGTTTTTTTCTCCATTCTGATTTCTTAAGCTTGCTGAGGTTAACAGATTGATCCTAAGTTTTTAAGTCTTGACCTCATGCCTGTTCAACTGAACTACAACTATTACTGGAGGAACAGGTAGATGTGAAAACCTTAAATCCTGTCAATTGGACTGATACCTCATATACAAAGAAATTCTAAGTTCTGAACCACATTCTAAATCCAACTACAGTAAAAGGTGGGACAAATTTCAGCAGCATAAGCCACCTAAAAGCCAGTCAGCTAGCCAGAACTAATTGCTCATTCTGCTTTTACAGCAGTAGAACAGAAATAGGCAGCTCTGAAAGTCAGCTTGTTCACCTAGATGATGAGTTGGATCACCACTGCAGGCATCTGTATCAATTTCTCTGTCAAGATGGGGAACCTAGCTGATGAGTTTAGAATAGCCACAGATGGCTACAGTTAGGTAAAATCAGTCCTACCATTAGTAAATCTCAGACTTTGCTGTGTCATCATGAAAGAGTAGATCTGAGCAAATAATTAGTAGTGTAGTTTCCATATGCAAAAAAGATCTGTGTTTCATTAATTTTTATTACATGTTCTTACTTGCTAAGGATCCAACCTTCGGTGCATTGTAGTCAGTAATAAAAATCCAGATTGTTTCATAGAATCATAGAATCATAGAATCATA
>VZSC01000694.1:0-12154 GCA_013398225.1 Steatornis caripensis
TATGATTCTATGATTCTATGATTCTATGATTACTTGTCTCTCCAGGCAGTGCCAAGTGTGACTGATGTGATGACCAACCAACCCCTCCCCATGGCACGGAGAATGCTTAAACATGAAGTGTTCGACAGGCCTGGGTGATCGGTTGACCAGCAGCCCTGAGCAGCCGGGCTGCAGTTTGTGGTCTGTCTTCTGAGAAATTATTTCAGATAAACAATTCTAAGTAATCGCGTGTAGGTAAAGCAACCTTTATCTATAAAAGCTGGCTTTACATCGAAGGTGTGGGAGGATCACACTAGTGCGATGTCATCCTCCCAGCCAAGGATGCTTGACTGTACATCACTGCCAGTCACTATAATTGCAAGTGTTATCTGTATTATTATTATTATTATTATTATCCTGATTACTATTAAATTTTATAGAAAATCCTGATGTATCAGTGGTTCGTCTCTCTTCCTACTGGAGTTCAGTGGGTACTTTTATCTTCTACTCTCAAACATCGTTGTATGGACCTTGGTATTGGCTCTGTACGTATGCTTACTATAAACAGTTGGGCAGTAGTAACACAGCTGGAGAGAAGTCTGGGCATTTTGCAGCTGAGAATCTTACAGACACCCCTCCTCAGCTGTCTGAACCTTTACCAACTCATAAACCCTCAGAGTAGTCAAGTTTGGGTTATGACAACTGAAATCTCAGGCTATCTGTTAAAAGTATTACTTTCTTCCCTGTAGAACCACAAGTTAGAAATTTTCTAGAGACAAAAGAACGTCAGAAACATGCTTTAAGGATGAAAGAACGAAAGCAAGAATCAAATCTTTACAGCACTGAGCAAAAGAGAAGAGACCTTATGGTAGGCCTAAAAACAAAACAAACAAAAAAAAAGAGAGAGAAAGATGTATAGTTTTCAATACAAAAGTAAATTGAAAACATTCCAGAGCTGGATTCCACATTGCCAAGTCAGGAGGTTACCATTTTCTAATCAGTGAGTCTTAGAAAACCATTTTGTAAACTCTTTCTTGAATCATTCCTGACTGTCCACCACAGACACAGCACAATGCTTTGCAAGAATCTTTATCAGATTTTAAGGCTCCTTCTCTTTGTTACCAGTGGCATAGTCTGAATTCTGGGCATTTTCCAGGATATAAGACACTACTCAGCCCAGATTTTTAAGATTTGCCTGTTTATAGAGGTTAAGGCTTCCATAAAACAGCAACACAATGAGATACTAAGCCTTTCCATTTACAACACAAGTTGTTACATAATGTGGTCCCAAAGCAGCTTTTACATCCTCTGCCAGATGCACAAACAGCGTATTTCCTTACCCACATAATAACAAATCTGCCTTGTTTTAAAAGCATTTAACTCCTTTTCAGGAGTAATTTATATTAGAAAACTTAGGGAACATGCACATACCCTTCCTTGTAAAGAAACCGCCCATACTGATAAACGGCCAAGAGGCTCATCGGTGATTTCCCATCCTCCAAGGGAGATGTCATTGAAAGGGTCTGGCAATTGATCTGGATCAACATGCAATATGATCTGAAGCAAAGAGAAGGAACATTGGGAAGAGAAGAGACACTGCAAATAGACACGTGATTTGGCTGGTGGCCTAACTTGTTTCTTGCAGATTGGTTTACGTATCGCTTACTGAAGCTGCTGAGCATGGAGATTCTTACTCTCATTCAAGGCTGCTATATGCAGAGAGAGGGGAAATGTTGCTAAAGAAGCACGACAAAGTCTGTGTTTCATCCTCTAACTAAAGGGAATTTTTACTCACAGAACAGTGCATATGGATGTTCTTTGAATTGGAAAGCTGGAACATCACAAATTACAATTTTTGTACGTTCTTAGAATGGAACAACAATTATTAAAGAACAGTTATTCATACAGATAAAGGACAGAGCTGGCAGATGATGGTGCCATCTCAAAGGAGAGTGCTTTGTCAAACAACCAAAGGTAGTTAAAAAGTCGGTTTGAAATTTGCAAAGGAGCTGAGCACCTATCTCCAACTGCCTTACCACGTGATCTGGCACCTTATTACCACAGGTTTCTATGAAAAATCCCAGCCTTCCATTTATGCTTGCAAGAATTACAAGTTGGAAGTCAAGGAATTCAGGTCCAGCCTACGAACAGTGATAAAAAATGGATTTCCCTGCACTTGGAATTGATTATTTCAGAAAATCAGTGTATTTAGTATTTAAAAGATATCCAGAACCTTGGCCCAAACGTCCCGTGATTTGTATCTCCTGTATCGGATCCACCTCCTGCGTCTGACACAAGAATTCCATTTCTTATCCTTTGTGTAGGTGCTGGGGAAGTCTATGGCATAAGTCCAGCCCTGCAAACAGAGGTTTTCTTTTATGAAAATCAGGACCAAAGGAAAGTTTGAAATCATAGCTCAGAGCAATTCTGCACAAGAGCCACTCCTACAAATACAAGTTACTGTGCATGTCCCAACAGCCCTGATTAACAGATCAGCTAATTCCATGAATGATTTATGAATCATGTCCAAATTACTCTGCATGATATACACAGAACAAGACACAGTAAAGCACTTTACTTTCTTCATAGTAAAGATCTTAAATAACAATGGCACCCAGTTGCCAGCATTACCTGGCCTGATCAAAAGAAAGAAGCTTCTATAGAAGCTCCTATAGACTTCAAAAGCCTTCAAACAAGATCCTTCCTTGTGTGGTATTACAGTTTATAGTTTATTTCCCAGAAAGAAGTAGCTATGGGAAATTAAGTGCCTTTTATTTTTACAGCCCTTTTATACTTTCAAAAAATGCCTTTTATTTTACAGACTAAGGATCCCGGAATAGATCTCTTTTTGATATTGTTCACCTACCCCTTTCTCTGTTGGTTCCCCTCCAATATTTTCATCCACATACCAGTCAGATTCCCACTCCCAGTGTGGTGAAGGCAGTGTGAAACTATCAAGCTGCTGATGTTTTAGCCCGCTCACATCACTCCACTGCCAGCGGTCACTGGGCAGTAATTTCTCACAAAAACCACCAACTGGATTCCAGCGCTGCCAGAAACAATAAATATAGTATTTTATTTGAGATTACATTATCTCATTGTACATCTACAGAGTCCTAGGGAGTCATAAATGACACATTTCTTCTTTTCTGCAGTAGAAGAGGAATAAATTCCTGGGGCGAATGTGTTCGTACTGTAAGCCCCTAGCTAACACAGTCTTTGGAGGAAGCTTTTTCAAGCATCAAAGAAGGGCTGACTGCAGAGCTAGTCCCAACCAAGTCATTTTCAGCTACATAAATAGGAACATCTGATGATATGTTTTACCACTAACGGTGTTTTTTTCTTTGGTGATGTGTAGCACCATGATACCGCAGCATTAGGATAATGCTGCATAGATGGCCTTGGGATTTCTAATCTACTCCCCATGNAATAGGAACATCTGATGATATATTTTACCACTAACAGTGTTTTTTTCTTTGGTGATGTGTAGCACCATGATACCGCAGCATTAGGATAATGCTGCATAGATGGCCTTGGGATTTCTAATCTACTCCCCATGAGAAAGATGACTAGTGTCTTGCCTGTGCTAGAAAAACAGCACAGCTTCTGTGCCAGAAACTATGTCAGGATAACTGCATCAGTAAATCGTCCTTGTATCTTGTTATACCAAGAGGGGTTTTTTTGACAAATCTGGCTTTAATCAGTTACAGAACAAATAACTTGCTGGGGTTTTCACCAGTGCAGCTGTGATTTTTCTTTTTTTTCCCCACACTCTTACCTACTATAGAAATACTGGCAAAATGTGTCATGTAATACTGTCTTGCTTTTTAAGGCACATGGAAAACGAGTTGTTCAAAATCCTTCTATAATTTTTATGCAAAACATTATTCACTTTTACTAGGAATCTGGCTAAATTGCTTTGCACATTATCTGTAAACTATTTGAGCTTAATTTTGTTGTTGTTAGCTCTTGCAGAGTATTTGCTTTTGTGCTTTCTAGTATTTTGTTTTCCATTTTCTCATAGCCTAGAACAAACAAAACAAAAGTTTTAAAATAACAAATAAAATAAATGTTAAAGTTTTGCATTTTAAAAGAACATGATTACCTAACAAAAGGAACATTCTTAAATGGCTGGAAAGTTGCATCCATTTTAAATAATGTATACAATGAGGTTTTTATATTTTTATCCATGTAGGTAAGTTAATGTCTTTTCTCAATTAAAATTTATTCTGTTACCCGCTAGAAAGCAGAGGAATGTGCCCAAGAAAATCCTTCAGTTTGCTCTCTCAAATAACTTCTGGTTAACTTAAAAACAAAATAGATACATTTCCTTTAAAATACTATTTTAAGGCCATTCTTTTCCAGTATGTTACATAGGAAGGGTCATCTTAATAACCTAAGAAACCTGGAAACATTGTACTTCAATGAAATTATGCCTTTGTTAGAGAATTCTTTGAAACATTAAAAAATAGTATTGTCTTGAGAATAATCAATTTTTCATAATGTACCTTTGCTGCCTAGAAGTTACACTGGACATTTTCCTAAGGGGACTGTATATTTGTCATGAAGGAAAGGAACACATCAGGTGAAAAGGGTGAGTGTTCCAGTCTGAAATGGATTGCATAAAACAGGCTGCAGCAGACACTGGCATTGCTTTTGGTAAGAGCAGGGATGTATAACCTTCTTTTGGGAATTAAAATATTAAAAGAATAACCTGCTGTTTGGCACATATATATTCTTCAGAAACATCAGGCAAAAAATGAGAACAAATAAAACCAAACAATCTTCCTATGAGAAGAACATGCAGAGACAGCTGATGTACGGATTTGCTATCGTTCCTTTCTGACGAATATGTGGCAGTGTGATAGAGGCACCCGTAACACGTCATACCTGATTCTCATAGGTTTCTTCCTGGAATCGAATAGGAACGTCACCCGAGAACACATAGGTGTATACTTGATGATCACAGGCTATTCCCCAGCAGCACTGTTTGACGGCAGAGACCCGCTTGAATTCCAGCTGTGTGTCCTTACAGAGCTCCCAGTACTGGCCAAGAGTAGACAGACTGTAAACCCTCCCAAAAATGTCAACAGCCCACAAAAGGGAACTGGGCATGGCCATGTCTGAAAGGCAAAAAGGAGGTGGTATTAATAGAAATAAGAGTTTTAAAAAATGGATCTTGAACCTACTGTAAATCAGTCCTGCTATGATGAATCAAATTAAATAAAGATGTAAAGAATGATCTTTCGAAAAGAGCCCATGCAAAGCTGGCAGCCAGATCTCTTTCAGTTGGAGCTGTACAGTTACACCTCGTAGAAGGCTCTGAAAATCCACATGAAAGATCCTCGCTACTGGCACACTACTGTCTGTCCTACAAGAGCTCACAACATTAAGAGGACAGCTTTGGCAAGCTGTGAACAGAAGTCAACACTGAACTGAGATGAAGTGGCACAGACTATTTTATAGCAGGCGGCTTTGCTCTCAAGAGCTGGTAATGCTACACACACTGCTCATTTCAGTTCCACAAAGCCATGGTATCTTACGGTATTTCCTTCTCAGCCTCCTCTTGGCGTATGCCAACATAGCTACAAGGGTACAAAGGACAAGATGTGAAAGGGAGCTTCTCCATAAGCACACATCTAGTCTTAGTCCATGGACATATTACCTACTGCTGCCAGGAAACCTCTTTCCAAAGCATTCCGGTGACCACTTTGGGATCTGATGTTTTTTTAATATACATAGATATGATATTTATTTAAATATACATAGAGCATGGTTTGACAGCAGAGATCTGCTGAGTTCCATTCCAGTTTTACACTCAATAACGTGCCACTTTCGGGCACTGCAGTCCTACCCTTCATGGAGGGGTCAGCATTTTATGTCAGGTAGGTGTAGGCCAGTCCTTTTAGAAGTCAAGAAAGGCCAGCGTTTTGGTTGCTCTCTATGTCTGATGGTCGGAACTACTGATAAGTATTTTGAACTTTGCCTCTAGTCCTATTAACTATGTAGTGGGGGATCAGGAGGGGAAAGGTAGAAAAGAGGACTCAGATCCAGCACAATCAAAGAAAAGAGGAATCCTTGCTTGGAGTCAGCGTGGAATACTGCTTCTTCGTCGTCAAACAGCAACTGTGCTTTCAACACAAGAGCCTAAGGAGACTTGCCTCCCTGCTTTCTGACTGATAACAAGCAGTGGTACAGTGGGACTAACTTGTACAGTGTATTTGAATGGCAGAGGTGAAACTGGAGAATCTGGAAACAGCTAGGCCAGTGCCAAAGAACAGAACAGTAAATTCACATGGGATCTCAGGGAGGATGCTTCAGAATTCTTTGATTCCTAGAACTGCTGCTGGCAAGTACCTAAAAACCTGGATCCACCAAGTGAGTAACAGGTAACAAGGAGAAGAAAATGCATAGCAGCAGAGAACGAGCAAGGCCAGAGGAAGGTCATGACCAAAATTCTCCTGTTAGTTGTAGCAGCATAACTATGATGAATCCTCTGGTTTTGACATTTCTTGTGTGTGTTGCTGCTGGGAGTATGGAGACATGTATAACTGCCTTTGCCTGCTCTTGGACCTGCCCTTTATCTTCTTTATATCCCACCTTTCTACATTAGTAAAAGTATGATCGTAGACAAGGACATGGTATGGCAAAAATGGAACGGAACAAAGTGAAGATGAGGTGAAAATTATAATGTGTGTACCACTGGGAAAATAAAGGCCAGAAAAATCAGCCTTTCAGTATTAGCACTTAAAATTCTGCAAAACAGTCTTTCTAACAGAGGAAAACATTATGTGTTTAATCTTAAGCAACCAGAATGCCAGCAAGTCTGGAGTAAAGGAAGCATTATGGATAATGCAATGGAGAGATCTGCCTAGCCAAATAACAAAGAAAAGTGATGCTTGGGTGTGTTAAAGGTAGGTAAATACATAAATGAAGGCCTGTACCTGGAATGACAGTCCAGGCAGGCAGAAAAGTACCTGGAACAGTTCAGAAAAAAGCAGTGAAAGCTCCAGAGATTATGAAGTTAGGAAAAATATAGATGGGACAAAATTAAGATAATCCAGGGAGATGCAACTGGATTAAAAGACTCAAGGCAGCCAAGATAAGTGCGAGTTTCTACATATTCTTTCTTCTGAGCTTTCGAGACAGTGTTTGGAGACTCAGAGGAATATCCCAAATGCATTTGGGATTATAAACTACTTTTAAGACTTCAATTTAGGCCCCCTTGCACTGGTTGTGCTGCAGAAGATGAAGACAGGTGTTGCTCGATGTTGAAAGATGCTCAGCACTTGTGGCTCACGTGCACTTCGGTGAATGCAGAAGTTGCCCAGTATTCTCAGGGGACTGGAAAAGATCGGATCCACACCTGGTAAATTCTTCCTCATCCCTCAGCTCAGCCAGATAATACCTGAGAGAACTAAAAACTACATAAATGAAGATGATATGTTGTTAATTAAAATTTCTGGCTGCCTGGCATAACACTGATTGCTACAGAATTCAGGAAAAGTATCCCAACTCCTTGCATATCATAAAAATAATGAAGTTGCTCAGCAGAGAGCGGACGTGCCCCTGCCCCCAGACGGTGCCGGTGGCAGGATCTCGTGTAGGTGCCCGCGGAGGTGAACCCCCGCAGGACAAAACGCCCTGCAAGATAAAACGCGCAGACAGCTTTACCTCCGTCTCCAACGACCACACTTGGCAAGCCTACCCGATGCTCGTATAAAGCCGTGTATTCACGGCGGGATATCCGCGGGGATCTCAAAGCGCTTTGCAAACTCAACAAGGCGCCAGTAATACCGGGGAACAACCGCAGGGCGGACGGCGAACGCTGCCTTGCCTGGCGGGCATTAAGGCCAGATCGGCTTAAGAGCCCCCGCTCCCACGGGCCGGGGGCTGCCCGACGGCGGGGCCGGCCCCCCGGACGACATGGCGGCCGGTCAGGGCTCCCGCTCCCCGCTCCCACGCAGACAGGAGGCGGTCGGCAGCGGGCAGCAGACGGCAGCGGGTCCCCGGTGGCGGCGGTGCAAACCCGCTGCCCGAAAACGCCCCGCGGGCCCCCGCACCCCTTCCACGGGCGGCACGGCGCAATGACTTCATTTTCTACATTCTGTGGATATTTGTACAGATGGCTACAGAAAGCATAGAAATTAACAGTTGTTAGTTTAAGAAGCACCTTTATTTTTGTTTCTTCTCTGCTTGAAAATGTTCACTGATCCACTTGCTACATTTCTACATACAAACCCAGAGTTTTTTCCTGAATATCCTTCATATGTATATGTACACATATGGATATGTATAAATGTATGGATGTGCACACACAGAGTGACGCGTGATTAGCTATGGGACAATGAAGGGCGATGCAGGTGTTGAAAGTGCTGGATCTGGCAGAAGAAGCAGGAATTTGCTGATTCCTCTATAGTTGTTTAATAGACACAGAATGAGACAGATACACACAAACCAGAATGAGACAGATAAAACCTTGTGCTAGTAGCTAGATCAGTGGAAGCCAGAAGAACAGGAAGACACGACCAACAAGACATCATCAGAGTCTAAGAAAAGCCATGCCAAAAAGGGAGTAAAAATAAATGAAGAGATGTAAATTCTAGTAATTAGAAGTCATGGCAGACTTAAGCCCAATATAAATGGGTGACAGAAAAAAAGATGCAATTNCAGGCGGAGCCCGACCCTGCGGCCAGGCTGCTGCGCTGAGAGGGCAACCACTGCTGCCGGAGTTAGGAAAAGCAGCGTTTGCCTGGAATTACGCGTGCTCGTGATGCATCAGTAAACGTCTTGCCTGAGGCGTAAGGAAGGCGGCGGCCTTTACTGTCACAGCTTGCAGCAGCGCGGTAGTGGCACAGTAGCAGTGCTTCCCAGGAGGACACCAAAGGTGCTGCTTCACGTTTCTTGCGGGTCACGGGGTACCGGCCCTGCTACAAAACGATGGCCTCCCTTTGGAAGGGCTTGCTTATGAATCTCAGGTTTTGCCGTCACATTCCAGTTCGTTACCAAGTGAGTCAGAAAATCTAACAAGATAGGCAACAGCTTCCATGCCTGTCTATTCAAACAAGCAAACGCAAAAGAGATCTGCAAACAAAAAGTATCCCAGGTCTTTGTGCGTCTCAAAGGCGCAACAAAGGAGGGTGGAAGAGCAGCCTCTTTCATTTCAGGCCTTTTTCAAACGGCACTGGCAGATCCATTGTGAATCCAGCCTGAGGAGTTTCTAGTTGCCGGTTAAAGAGAATACCTATGCCTTGCTCTTGTTCTGTGGCCTGTAGGTTCACGTGGTTTGGATGTGCAGAGGGCTGTGGTTTGGAGGGCTGATGTCCACATTCAATTCTAAAGAATGATGCCCGCGTGAGGCAAAAGTATCCGTCTGGGTTGCTTCCTTCCGAGCCCCAGGGACACGTGACTGACGCTGCTGTGGTTTGGTCCCTTGCACAGGCTGGTGCCTACCTCAACACAGAATGTCTGCTCTTTAGTAGTGTTTTGATGATTTGATCATAGTATTAAAACATTTTTATCCTAGGAAATTCACTTTGCAAGGTTTGTAGCAGTTGTGACTGATACATTTGACATGTATTCAACCCAGCTGCCATTTTAAGCAAGTGGAAACAAGACTTGTTTTCCGTGGGAACTGGATTGCAGAAGAATTTAAGGAGCATTTTCTGGGATTTTCTCACAGTTTGGATTTTGAACCACGTTCTGTAATCCTACAGGATGGCAGCATGAATGATTGATTATGCAAGGAGTTCGCATGGTAAGTCATCTACAACAAGTGCAGTTTTCTCGTGCTTATTTTAAGGAGAACCTTACGTGTGAAACCAAATGAACACTGACAGCACGTAACTTTTTTGTGGTTGGTGGCTCTGCTACATCTGTAATTTGCTGTAAAAGTTAGGAATGAATTGATGCCTTATGAAAACTCTTGCTTGCTTTGTGTGTCCTATGCCAAGCCCTGCTTTGTTCAGTTGCTGTTGTTGCAATAGAGACTTCTATCCTGTAAGGAGCTAACAAGAGAAAGGTTTTACAAAAACAAACAGCTAAATGTAAAGCGATTTTCATTTTGCCGCCTATCTGAAGAGTGGATTTGCTGTATAATCCCAGGGCACTGGGTTAATGTGAACCTCATCTTCCAGCCTGAGGCCTGAGAAGGATGCACCCCGGGTCTTCCTTGAATGGGGCTCCAAGGCCTTGCAAAAGAGAGAGAAAACCTCCAGCCATCCTTTCCTACTTCTGTCTTTCAGTCTTGTGGTTACTGCGTGACTCAGGAGGAAGGAGTTCTCTTCAGCGAACCAGGTCTCGCTCAGTTAAGGTTGCTAGTCCTTGTCGGCTGCGGAGATTTCCCTCAGTTTTGTCCGTAATCATAGCTGTCTAAATACACCCTGCAGCGTACCACGGCAAAGCCACGGTTTGTATTGAAAATGCAGTTAGGGGGGTCTACCCCTGTGACTGGGGTACATGCCTGACCCAGGCAAGGCTGCAGAGCTCCAAAATTAACTTTGTGAGTTCTTAAATCTCTTGTTGTTGTTAAAGGCTTTGCTCTGTCCAAAGCGTAGTCAAGATATTTTAAATCCTGTTTCACTGTTTTGCGGCCATTGTCCTAACACAGTCGGAGATGGTTTGTACGGGTGGCTTCCCTACTGTCAGCTCTTCCACATTTCCCCAAATCTCACTTCTTTAAAAGGGGGATTTTTCCTCATCACTTGACATTTTAGGGAAGTGGCTTTCCCCTAATGAGGAAATACTGTGTTGCATTTGTGCTTTAAGATTTTTCTTTCAAAAGCCTCGTGTAGTATTTATACTGCTACACTTACAGTGAGCAAAAGCTTTCCTCAGAGCAGGAGCGCTCTGTGAACGTCACTGCAAACCGCGAGCGGTGCCCTTCCAGCTGAGTCCGGTGCTGCAGACCGGAGGGAGGAGATGGAAAGCAGGATGGCAGGGATCCTCTCGCCATCATGTGGCACTGGCTTGGATTGTGGGTCGTGCAATCTGTGTCCCTATCTGTTCCAATAATTTGTTTGATTTTGAGGCAAATTGTTTAACCTCTCTCCTTTTTTATGTGGTGTTGTCGTCGTCCATCCCCTCCCCCATGAAATGGGGCTAAACCTTCCCTGCTGCACAGGAGTGCTATCTCGGGAGTCGCTGAGTTTGCCGTAGTGATGGGGGCCGTGTTGGTCCCTGTAGCGAAGGACAAACCTGTGTGTATCTCAAAACCGCAAGACCTCATGAATCAGACAGCTCAAGGGATGAAGGTGTGGAGGGAAGAGGCCAGAGTTTGAACTGTGATAAAAGACATTTAAGATCTTTCAGTACCTGGCCTGAGCTGTCCAACCATTGAGAACTTGGATTTCAGAAGCAGCTGAGCCTGGTGAAAGTGCTATTGAACCCTTTCCTTTAGTTGGCTGCACACGAGAAAGCAGCGTCCCTCTTGCCTTCCTCTTCCTTCCTTTGGTGTTTATTTAACGTCAGTGCTTCTTTGAACGACATGAGTTCTCTTCTGCTTTTCCTCAATATTTTTTCAAAACCTCTTTTCACAGCATTCCCTTTCTGGGCCACCACCCCCAGAGCTCTTGGCGTTTTCCCTTTAGCACTGAAGCGTGGCTCTTCCCGGCAGGGATGTAAGAGTTTGCAGAAGTCGCTGCAGAGCACAGCACAGCACAGCACTGTTTGCTGCTGATTTTTTCTTTTTGCTCAGGCTGGGGGTTCTGTGTAACCACATGCACGCAGACACACAGAACATAGATACACGGACGCACGGACGCGCAGTCCCACTCCCTCAACCCTTCCATTTTCCCAGAGCTCAGCTGAAGTCATTTGGCCGCTCTAGGATTCCAAGTGGCTCTCGGTGTTATCACAGGGGAAGAAGAATCGATAACCTGCCCTGTCCCTCTTCCTGCTAACGCTGCCGGGTTGAGCAGTCCCTCCAGCGACAGCCGACCGAGATGTTAGCTGGGACCAAGCCAAAACCGAGTCCCATCCTCGCCCTGTTCAGGCCGCCGGTTTCCAGCAAGGATTGCATTTCGGGAGAGGAGCACTTGAAGGAAAGCGAGGCTAAAAAGGGTCTCGGCGAGCACGTTAAAAATCCATCATCGCCTTAATTAGCAAACGACCCGCGGGCCCGGTGCCTCGCGGCGGCGTGCACCAGCCCGTCCCGCTGGCGGCTGCTCTCCGCCCC
>VZSC01000694.1:12768-31055 GCA_013398225.1 Steatornis caripensis
CCCCCCGCCCCGCCGGAGACTGGAGTGGGGGCGGCGCTGGTGGTGCCCCGGGGGCCGCAGGCCGGCGGCGGGCTCCGGAGAAAGGCCGTGGCCTGCGCTGCACAGGGGCTGCCCGGCAGAAGCGGGGAGAGCGGGAAAAACTCTTGAGCCTCGCTTGCGTGGGGCTTCCCCGTCAGGAGTAAGGCGGCTGGGTCCTCTCGGCTGTCGCCCTTAAACCAGCGCGGGGAGGAGGGCGCGCGGGGGATCCAGGTGCTGGAAAGCGCCACCTCCCTTGCCCCTCCTTTCCGAGGTGCCTCTGAGGTGAAACGTCGTGTTTGTGCTTTCCCCTCCCCGAAATACCGACTGAGCTTGCACGCACGCGTCCCGCAGATCTGTGGGTTTTGCGCCTCGAAAGAATAGCAGAGGCACAGCTGTGCTAGCAGTAGAACAGACCCCAGATTGGCACTTTTCCTTGCACGCACTTCTCTGTACTCTGGTTAATGTTTACTTTTTTTCTGACACACTTCAGTAGTCTTGGAGAGACTCAAGCAGGTGAGTAGATAACAGTACTTTTGTTAACTGAATTACTACTAACCTCTGTCAAAGAAAGAAGTAGCCTCTCAGGAAAGGCTGTAGAGTTAAAGGAATACTTCAAAAGTTACAAAAAATAGACTGAACACAGCAGACACGGACACCAGTCATGAAGCATTGGGTTGAATCTTGGGGCCATAGACTGATTTGCTGCTAAGAACTTGGAGCTAGTTTTCCTACAATACAAATATTACCAATTATTTTCAGTTTAAGTAGTGAGGTTGGTGGACTTTACAGATGCATAACTTGATCCAAGAAAATCTGAGAACAGTGTGCTGGGAGAGAAGCTCAAAATGGATTATACCTGGCCAAAGTGTACCTTGACTGTACAATTACAGTCACGATACGTCTGAGCATCCCTTTAAAAAGATTTTTTTTTTTAAAGTTTTAATGTGGTAAAGAGCTTGTGTTTTCAAACTACAGCTGTTAAAATGACACATTCATTAGCTAGCAACATGGATTTTTCTGAAGAGGTTTTTTTTTTCCTGCAGCCTGCTTCCTTTCCACTTGCAGCTTATCACTCCTACCTCTCTCTCCAGCTATAAACTTAATATGTGGAAGTTGAGCTGGAAGCCAGAGGAAGATTCATTCTGTTTCAACTAGTTTGTCTGCTGGAGTGGGACATAACTCGATACATAATGTCCAGAAGTGAAAGCTGTGATTATTGTTTGTTTAAACTGCTTTTCCCTGGTGCTCAAACAGTGTTGAAACAAATTCTCACAGTTAATTATTAGCTCAGTGTCCTTTTTAGATGGTTAAATTGTGCTAGATGCTTGGGTTTATGAAGTGGCTTTGGGATTAGATGCGCTGAGTAGAGTGTTCCAACTGATTTTCATAGAGCTTCTTAAAGTGCTCAGTCAAGACTATGTTTCTCCTTATTTTTTTCATGTTCTGTTTTCATGCTTTTGGATTATTATCATTGTTCTTTGTGCCTTATGTGTGGTGATTGAGGTTTTTTCTTATTTTAGGGTATGCTGTTCCTCCACCAACATCACAGCCAAACTATTCGAGCACGTACACCATTATTCAACAGCCTGCTACCACCACTTCTGTAGTAGTAGTTGGTGGCTGTCCTGCCTGCAGGTAAAACAGCTCTCTAGTTGAGAAATAAACTCTGTGTTGGGTTTTATTTTTTTAAATTACAGGTATCCATATAGTTCCTTGATTTTCAGTAGTTTCTCTTTGTGAGTGTGTGTATTAGAATTGAATTAATTGAAAAAGCCCTAAAATTTAGCAGTGAAGTGCTTTATATAGCATGGGCTTCTCTGAATGGACTCGTGACAACCGCTATCATTAAAACAGTAGCCTTTGTATATAAACATGAATCTGTTCTTTATGATGGAGGAACAATCTCTTAAGTGGTATTTTTAATGAAAAAGCAGTTCAGTCACAGATGTAAAGGGTCAGTTCTTGGGGGAGAGGATGACAGGAAGTAATTTCTGATGCGTTTATGCCCAGGGATTGTGAGTAGCATGATTTCTATTGTGCAACCTTCTGTAATCTTTGACTGTAGTCACTTCTGGTTATCTGGCATTCCTGTGGAAGGGCTTCTGCTGCTGTGGTGTGAGTCCCCATTCCCAACACCCAGAGTGTGCAAAACCAGGCAGGGTGGTTGTCAGTATTGGTTGAAAACATCAGTATCTTAAGGCTGTAAAAGGTGTCTTACTTTAAAAGTCCTTTTACTGCAGAAGAACAGGGAGATTCATAGATTTGATTCAAAGTATTAATCTGATGAAGTGGTGAAAACCAGAAAAAGTGGTCAGCTGTTAGCTGGAGTTGCAACAAGAGAACAACTTCCCTCTTGGAGATCAACAGCAATAAAAAAAGGGAAGGAGGCACTCTGTTTTCATGTTAGTGCTGTAAGGGCAGCTGTAGTGCCTTTGCACTTCTCAGTTCTTCTCATCTCCGGATGTTAACTAATGGGCGAGGGCAGCCAAATTGCTGCTGGTGCAGTTAAGACGCCTGGCCAGCTCTGACTCAAATGTCGAATCATTCCGCTTTCTGTTAAAATGTATGGGAGTTACCCTTGTGGCGTCCTGTGAGGAGGCACTTAATGTTCTGCGAGTCTGAGCCCTTGCTTATCTGTTTCAAAATGTGTAGGAAACAGACTTGCTAGAATAGCTGAAATGATACCAGGTTTCACTGTGATGAATGTGATTGAGATTGTCATAGTGGCAGAGGCTCTCCCCCAGATGTGTTTTGGTTTTGTTGGAATTGGTGTTTGTCTGAGAGTCGGTACTTGCCTTCAAAGGTGGATTCAAATAAGAAGTGTCTTGTGGTGCTATGTAAAAACAGGTGCCTGCTGAAATGCCACTAGTTAAGGCTGAAAAACCTGTACCAGCTAGAGCTATTGATCTAGAAGTTGTATGTTTTAAACAGTGAGGGAAAGTAACCACTGAGCTGTTCAGAGGATGTGATATATCCTGCTACCTGAGTGATTACATTAAAATGCTTATGCTTTAGTTCAGCCAGAAGACAGGAAAGATGTTATGCGTTGCTTTGTAAAAGGCAGGCAGTGTGTTTGTACAGGCCTTCTGACCCTAAATCCAGTAAATCTCAAAACATTTTACTATGGCAGTGGTCTTTGCAATAACTTAGGTTGGTAGATTCTTGCTGCTACTCTTAGGATTTTTTTTTTTTTTCCTCTGGAATTTATCCTGGGATGCTCTAGGAGACACCTTTGAAACAATCACTTGCCAGTATGGTATTTAACTTTTGCCAAATTTGGGAAAATGAGCAATCTTTTGTAAGGTGTTTTGAAGTGAATAGTTGAATAGTTTTCTTAAATCATCAGACTTGCTTTGCTGGAGGTACCCAGTGCTCTCTACTTTGTGGACTCTTTCCTAAAGCAAAATACCCTCCACAAAAAACGTGTTTACTCATGGATCTTTAGGTTTTGTTTTAGGCTGGGGGGTGGGTGGGGTGGGGAAATTGTGAGGAGATCTGTGGCACATTGATTACCATGAGGCATAATACTGGACTGCTTAAACTGTAGCACTCTTATCAGTGCTTCTGAAATACTCTTGATCAGGGAATCCCAAGAACGAGTAGCTGTATCTAGTAATGGTGTGTCATAATCTTCCTTGCAGTATCGCTATGTTTTCTCCTAGTTGTCTTTAGAGCAGGGGAAAAAAAAAGAATCAGTTTTCTTGTCTTTTGACTAGTTAAAGAATTGATAGTCTGCTACTTTAAGAGAAAGGACAGAGAGGCTGGGTGGGAAGCATAGTATTAGAAATATTCACAGCAATGTGAAAGGTCAGGGTTCATGTTCTGGAAGGTCACACTGGCTGCTTCTCTTGGAGGAAGAGCTCCTAATCCTTTTTGATGTCTGAAGACCTTAAACATAGTTCTAGTTTACTTCCTTGGCCTGGAAACATATTTTATGAAGAACGCAACATGCAGCTACACTGTGAATACAACACTGAAAAGAAAAAATGTTGAAAGGGCATTGATAAACATAAAATGCTATTAATGGCACCTAACAAAACTTCGTTATTAAACTGCCAAGTCAGTTGTCCTGTTACTCTTCTGATTTGATGCTGTGCATGATCGTTAGAGAAGTCCATTTGCTTTAGATTATGAGGAAAAAGTCTTGTTTGTGGCTGTGGAATAATGTAACTGATAGAGTAGGCTAAAGCCCATCAAGAGGATTTCTACCACCAGAAATACAAACCGGTCTTTTGCACTATGGCATTTACAAATGTTGCTAATTGAAATCAAAACCATTTCCAACTTGAAATATGTGGTGTTGAGGAGAAATATGCAGTGTTGGTCTGTTATTCAGGTAAGAGTCTGTTCTGTTGCAGTCAGGAATGAACTTGGGATTAATAAACTAGCTATGGTACAGTTGATCTTTACGTTTGATTTACGGTACGAAGCCATAACAAGTACAAAGTATCTCCAAAAGCAGCCTCTCTACAAGGAGGTAGTATGTCCCTGGTCACTATGTAATTGCATTTTTTTTCTGTCTCTGAGGCGTTGCTGCATCTGAGGGGTGACTCTCCTGTCTTGCAAGCTGCACCTCATGCTTAGTTATTCATTAGTCAGAGCATCCTCATTCATCATTGGTCAGTGTTGCTTTCTAATTACAGACTTCAGTATTAATGTATGTTCCATCCTTCCTTGCATTATTAAAATGTCCGGAGTGGTTTTAGTCCTATTGTCTTAGTGTGAGGAGGTCTCCCAACCCTGATGTACAGAGAATTAAACCGGGTTGCAGAATCTTGTTAGCTTTATTGCCTGTAGCTGACATCTAAGGATCAGCCAAGTCCTGCTTTTTTTTGAACTTATTTTATGTTCTCAAGTACCGATTGAGTCATTATAGCTGCTAACTTTAGAGATCCAGACGTGTAATTATCTTTTTAGCTTGGAGAATGCAGCCTGGCTGCTTCTCTTGTGGTCACTTTCATTTTCTTTTTCTCCATCTTGCATTGTTGGGTGGAACAAACTGCAAAGGAGTATTTGCTTGCCCATTACTTTTCAGGAGGAAGATCCCTTTAAAAATTGTGAAAACATTCTCTTGATCTGATGTTTGCAGAAGCTGGTTCTTTCAAAATCTGGGACAGAGCCTGTGATAGGCCCTGTTGGGTTTTTATTTTCCTGTTTAACAAATATTCAATTGTTTGGAAGAAAGGGTGAAGGAAGGGACATAACCCCGCTGCATTCTGGTGGCTTTCTCTTCTGACAATTACAAAACATCCGCTTGAGAAGTATTGTAGTGGGTCCCAAATTAGAATAACACTGAAGCTTCTTCCAGGACTGGAAGATGAGACAAGTTGGATGAAAACTGTATTCTCAGGTCTCTTACAGCCTTCTCCCTGCCACAGGTTTTGTTGTTTTTTTGAGTTTGTTGGTTTTTTTTTTTTTTCTGATGTGACAAAGTAGTAAGTTCTCAGGTCTTGGTTGAAATAATGTTTTCTTCAAGTAAGTGCATGTCTCCTGAATGAATAGACTTTGGGAAAATTGCACGTAGGTGATCAAGTCCTTCAAAATTTCAGTCTTCTGGTTTTACTTCAATTATTTCAATCACAAATGCTGTGTGTGGTTTGATAGAAGGCTGGTCAGGATATAGGTTTTCTGTCGTTATTAACAACAACTATATTTAAGCTTTATGTAAATATTCTTAATATAATTTCATAATATGTACTGGTTAAATATGCAAGGAATTAAAAAATAAAACCCCCCTAGCTATCTAGAGAGCATGTCTGATATTGTGAGGAAAATCTGTGGATTTTCTGTTTCTAACAGCAGGCTGATGTGCTAGAGATCCTTTTGAATCTTGTGAGTGAAGCCAACTTTGAAATACCTTTTCAATAGTGCTATAAAGAGGAATAGCTGTAATAGTGCAGCAGCTCCTGGTGCTGGTTTTTGTCACGAAGGTGATCAGCCTGTGCAGCTCCCTTACAAAAAGCTGCAAACTGTAGTATAAGCGTATGCTGCTCAGGCAGATTGGGGCGTTCATCCCTGCTGTGCTGTAATTAGGTGGCTGGAGCAGTTAGGGCATGAAATTCAGCAGTGACTTATGCACATGATTGCAAAGAAGAAAGCCTTGATACAGCAGACTTGAGCAGGTGCCATGAGTCTGCCGTTTGGAATTATTGACTAGGATAGCTGTAACTTTTTTTCTCTCCCCCCCATCCTCACAGCAGAGGCATGCGGCTGCTTAGCAGGAAGTCCCTTACCTAAGCCCAGGAGAGAGGAGGTGTAAGCCTGTTCATAGGGTCCCAAGTGAGAACAGCATAGCTCTTGCTGTTTGTGAGGGTTTTTGTTCTACTGCTTTGGACTGATTCGTGGACAATAATAGAAACACATTTTTCTAACAAATGAGCCTTTATGCAATTAATAAGATACAGCAGGAATGTATTCCCTAATAGGACCCTATAAAAATGATAACCTGGTCCCTAACACTCAGCCTGTCACTGGGCCTGAATTGATAGCTTTTTTTTAAAATTAGTGTCGCCATTTATCTTTGTGTCTGTATTCTTATAATTAGGATTTCTTTGTAGCAATGAGTTGTTCTGTGCGAGAGAAAGAAACTGGTCTTGTTTGTTGGTAACTAGAGGTGATACTGGTTTGGCTGCGTATGCAGATGAGAGGAAAAAAGCACACTGGCTCTCAGTCTAGTTCATCGCGGCTAGGTGTCCACCATCTACAGAGAATTGTAGCTGGCATGCTTAGCCTCGTTTGTGAGGGTAGGCTGTTGGTGTGAAGCCATGAAGCATGTCTCTTAATCAGCGTGTCCTCAGAACTGGAATTAAAGCAGTGATGCTACTGCATTAGAGCAGGCTGGTGATTTGTAGGCATTTCAAGAAAGACAACAGCTAGATACAGGCTGTTCCCATTGCCAGAATTTCTCTGGCTCTGCAGCCAGCCCTCTGTACAGGAAGTGGGGCCTATAGCATAAGGAAGTTCAGATGAATCTGCAAATACTGTGGTGTCTCTTACTTGAAGGTGACTTTTAAGGATAATTGCATTTACATATATGTACTGCTTGTGTTGAGGAGGGCAAAGCCAGTGGCTATGTATAGATTCAGGCTTTGTTCTGGGAATACAGATCAACGACCACTCAATATGCCTTTAAGCTGAGGCTAGAGGAGCTGGTACCTGTCTTCATGGAAATTAAAATTGTAAACATCTCATGCTTACTCAGTAGTTGCATATGTAATTGTCAATTCTTTTTCTTCTCCTGCTTGCAGGTGAAGTTTAAACTTGCTTAACCTAGCTGCTGCTGTTGCATTAGCTAGGACAGACAGAAAGAAAAGCTATCTATGTTTGTTGTCGTGTTCAAAATTAAATATTTGGTGTGCAGCTTCCAAAGTCCATGCTTGTCACTGGTCTGATGTTTCATTTGAAATCTAAAGCTAAAGACTTCACCAACCTTAGTGGCAGGAGAGATGGGATACTGATCTGAAAATTCCACTTGCTTGATCAGTGAGGGAGTATCCGTAGAAGACAGCTGGAGACACCCTTGAGTGAAGTGCAGTTTCTTTTCAGGTCTTGCAGAGCTTGTACAACCAAACCATCTCTGATTACCTGGGATGACCCTTCGATTTTATTTGTAAGACATGAAAAATGCTGATAACCACATATTTAAATACTGTGATGTAGTGTTAAGTCTAAAAATGCATGTGTTAAATTGTACTGATGGTGTGTCTGCAGATCTCACTATTGGCCCTCTGATCCTGAGCATTTGACTTAAGACAGTAGTGTTTTAAGACTTCTTTTCAAGGGGATTGTCTGAAAAGTAATCTGGTTTTAAATACTTGTCAGTGGGAATAATTGACCTTACTTTCTGGAGTTGGCAGCTGCAGTTATAGCTTAAATCCAAGATGCTGCTTGCAGTATAAATAAACCTTTCCACTTTATTTTTAGATTGGGAGTGGTGCAGTTATAATCAGCTTTTATGTGGTTTATGCTGTAGAACAAAATTAATGTTTGGTTATATTAGTGACTCTACAGCTTGAATACAGAATCTCTCATTACTCTGCAGCTCAGGTAAGATAGACAAGCAAAACCTAAAATATTTATTCTCTGTTATAAAAAGTATTTCTTTTTCTCCTTCTAAATTTAGTAACTAGCTAAGCAGTGATTGGGTAAGTGTTCATCCAAAATAAGGTGGTGACACAAATCAGTAGAAACCAAAAAGTGTTTGTGTAGCAAATGCTGTAGTAGTAATCACACTGCTATAGCTGTGATAGGAACTGGCTCTGAAATAACAGGTATGTGGTGGTGGAGGTCATGCAGATACAGTTCTGGTAAGCTTTCCAAATCAGTGTCACTTGTAGTGGACTTAATCTGCTGCTTGGCTGTGCTGTCCCTGGTCTTCCTCTGTTGCTGACCCAGCAGTCCTTCCTATGGCTTTCGTTGTCCCTCGTTGGTCCTTTCCCCTGGATCTGGTGTTGAATATGGATGGCGATTCCTGCTCCCTCCCTGCCCCCTTTTTTTAATTAGCATTTTACTTTACCAAAAAACCACTTCCTGAATAACTTTGTTTAGGGGAAAGGGAGTTTAAAATAAATTCTATTTAAAATGTCAGGGACGTCTGCTGACCAATAGACTTGGCTCTTGTAAGCTGGTAAGAGGGTTGATTGTAATGTGATGATGATAATGACAGCAGTCATCTATGCTTGTGTTTGCAGCTATTCAGGGCTGACCAGAAGTACCCTGATTGATCTCTCTAATGTTTAATTAGTGTGTTTATTCTTTAAGGTCAGATCAAAATTAGGCTGCTTATACTCCTAACTAAACGCACTGGCGTACTTGTCACAAAGGTAGATACCTCCAGGCCAGGAACTGAATATTGAATTGTTAAGGGACAAGGAGAAGATTTAAAAACACTAACAAAGCAAGAGTTGAATGCCTGCAGGAAGGGAATGCTCAATGTGTGTGAATGAAAAAGATGGCATTAGTGTAATAGCAAAACAAGGCAGGGGATACAATAGCCTTCACGTGCTGTGTATGTCACTTAGTATGCGTTTTCCAAAGTAATGTTATTTTCAGTGTCATTGAAATGCCTGGAAAAAGGACTTTGCCTTTCTTGGATGGATCTGTAGTACTGAAAACTGCCTAAATCTGTAGTTACTCGGGAACATCTAGATTGTGTCTGAGCTTCTCAGTATGTATAGTATGTTACTGGGTTAACCTATGGAGGGGGGAGAAGGAGAGAGCTCACCTCCTGAGCTTCTACTGCTGATTTTTATTTGGTCTGAGGGTGCTGAGCATTTCATGCATTTCCACAAGTATAAATTGCCATATTCAACTTTTGCATCCAGGCTTGCCATTTTTGGTTGAACACTAGTGTCCATTCTATCACTGTACCTGTAATCAGTCTGGCTATCTAAATTGTTTTGAATCACTTTGCACTTCAGTCCTCTTAGCAGACTCTTCCCAGGAGATGGCACTTCTAGTAGCACATCTTTTTGCCGGTGAATGAAGTTGACGGTATGAGTGCCTTGTTTACTGATTTCATTCTCTAATTGCAGTCTCATGTTGAGGGTCACTTGCAATGTAATTTTACAGTTTTGGTGTCCATATATGCCCTAGGCAAAGAGGTGGCACAGCAAAGAAATTGCGCTAAAGCTTTCCTGTTAGCCTTAAGTCATGTGACATAATCCCCTCCCATACACAATAATATGCTCACGTAGGACAGCTAGTTGAAAATCTCTGGAAGCAAGTGTTAATAGGAGAGTCTTCAACTCTCCTTTAAAAGTCAGTCTAATAAAAGCATCTCTGCTTGGGTTACTATGCTCTGAACTCGACCAAGTAAGCAGATGTTGATGTTTCCTGGCACAGGCTAATCGTATAACAGCTGGTTTGGGAGTAAGACTTGAAAGTTGGGTAGCAAGGGTAAGTTGATGGCAGCTACGTTTTTTTTCCTTTTGAGTCTCTCTCATCTCTAATCCACTTTTTTTTTCTTTTAAATGAGGATAGAAGCTGTATACAGTGGTCTGGATGAAGCATTAATAATTCAGAGTATCTGGGAAAAGTTTACTCTATGATATGCCCTTGTATGATATTTGCCTTTTTTTCTAGTAGTGACAGTGACTGCTGTTCTGTTCATAATTTTTCAATAACTCCTTCCATATTTCTTTTCCTGGTAGCACTGTCTCCTCTGACTGTTTCCCCCATCGGTATTTCACTTTGCTGGGGAATGCTTTGTGGTAAGAGGGGAAGGGAAGCAGGCACTGCTCCCATGGACTGATGGGAATCCTGGGCTAAAGTTCTTTGTAGCAGAACACTAGTCAGACTAAAAACGAAATATTAACCAAGCTGAGTAGTGCCTGTAGTTTCTCTGAGTGCTGTTTGCTGAGGTGATGCAGGGCAAGTGCAGTGAGTCAGTGACTAATGTGCCAAGACAAGGGTGAGTTTCTGCTTTGCAGCAGAAGTAGCCTGGCACCTCCTTGTCTGCTGGCATATAGCGTAGTTTGTCAGTACTCGTGCTGTAGAGGTAGAAATATGTTGTGTTCCAGGTGGGGAGTACGTGACTCCTTTCTCTCTGACCCTCATAAACCCACTGGACATACTTGTCATCAAGCCAGCAGAAGTGCAAGGGCTAGCTGATGGCACACAAAACTGTGCTTATCAGTCCCACAAGAAACGCTTGCAGTATCAGCTGGACAGATGGAGGTGTTGCCAAACCTGACCTACAGGAGAAGGCTCTGGTAAATTGTGTCACGAGCACAATCAGT
Organism: Steatornis caripensis; assembly: GCA_013398225.1. NCBI lineage: Eukaryota > Metazoa > Chordata > Aves > Caprimulgiformes > Steatornithidae > Steatornis > Steatornis caripensis. The sequence continues at coordinate 23,526 of VZSC01000694.1, forward strand.
AGTGGTATTTCCAAGAAACTTGCTCTTGCTGCTGCTGAGTGTGTCTGTAGTCAATGGACAGTATTAAAACTTGTTGTAGAAATACTGGAAATGAAAGTGGGATTCTGTGTGTTAAGTCCATACCTTCTGTAAGTAAGTCAGCAACTCACTGTGGCAAGAATCAGTAATTTGAATCAAAAACAAAACCTCGGCAGGTAAGCTGGACCAGCTGTCTGATATGGCAGTCTGTTTGTTTAGGTCTCATCGGTGGAGACTGTCATATCCTTTTGGAGAAGATCTAAAGAAATCTATTTATAAAGAAAAAAGTTCCACTGTTACCTTATGCTTGATTCCTTAAAAATCACTTCTGCTTCGGTTGGAGACTAAGATACCTCTGATATTGCAACAATTGTACAAAGTACTCAGTAAATGTTAGGCTTTTTTAGTACTTTGGGTATTAACAATAGTATCTGTGGGTGATGTGCCAGAACGATTGTCCTTTACAACCTGTGCTGACTGTATCGATGCACTGAATATGGCAATTCCATCCTGGAGAAAGGTGGTTTTATGGATTTGGGCAGTATCACAAATACGTTCTAAGTTTTATTTTAAGACAATGTTGATGTCCGGATCTGTGACTTGGGGATAGAGGTATGGGAATAGGAGGTAAAAGAGACTGGGGAGAGAGGTGAACCTTTTGCCATGTTTGAGAAGGCTTTCCTGAACTACTTTGGAGCTGTGGGAAAAAAAGGTGGTACCTACACCACTGAAACTAATTCTACAAAATGTGTTCCAGCTCTGGGAAAAACAGGGTAGGAGCTGAAGTCCTAGAGAGTTTGTTGTAAAAGCAGAACACTTCTGCAGAGCTGATCTCTCATCGTTCTTATCTCTCTGGAAACACAGATGTCAGCATTCAAGAGTAATCTTACATTGTTGTGGCAAGATTAAGTGCTTGTCCTGATAAGTGGAGCTCTGGTAGTGCACATGCCTGACTTACAAGGAACGGAGAGGTGATACTATTCAGAGCTTGTGGGAGTAGCCTCAAGGAACAGCACAGGCTACAACTGTCTGAGCTGTGGGATGCTTGTGTGCTGAGACTAGAATCTGTATGGTGATCTGAGCATTGGTCTGCATCTTTTTAACTCACTGCCTTATTTGAGGATATGAAACTGTAAAACTACTGCTGGGATCACCTGTACCCTGACAACACCTTTATACCAAATACAAAGTCAACTTGTATCATCATAAGAACTCTGTAAACAGAAATAAAGCTCATCAGAAAGAGGGGACTGATGTTAAAGCTTAAGCTGAACATGAAGTTGCATAAGCAGCAGAATATCAACACTTTGAAAAGCCTTTGACTTATGGTTGAGGGGAGGAGAAGGGTTTTTAAGTTTAATCAAGTTGTAATGTTTTAGCCCATTGCAGTAAGGAAATGGTCTGGGTCTGCATCCTCCTTTCTTCACTCTATTTACGGGTACAATAGGTTGTCTGTGACTGCTCTGTAGGGAAACAATTTGTTGGCCTTGACACCTTGCTTGTAGCATGTACTTCAAGGTCACTTAGCTGAGTTTCTGTTTACTTTCACTGTACCAGGAAATCTAAGAGGACACATCTTGTTCAAGTGTTTTGCTAAACTCCAACTTTTGACTATTTAGTGTAGCTGCATGCATTTCTTAAGTCTGAATACTTAGGCTAAAGCAGCAAAAAACTGTCTGTCGTCGATGTTTAGATACAGCACTTCAGAAAGAAGTCAGGGACTGAAATTAGAGATTTGTTCAGATAAATTTCTGCTGTCACAGAACTGTGCTGAAACAGGATTTCTCATGTAGGGTGGTCATTTAGTTGGGACTCAGCTGGAGCCAAGTGACATCAGTAGTAGGTTCTCCTACGAAGGGACATCGGTTTTTGGAAGTAGAAACTGGGAATAACTACTGAGGGTTATTTTAATAGTGATGCATGTTTGGCCTTTGGACTTTTCTAGCTACCAGAAATAAACTTGTTAAACAGCATATGACAGTTAGTGCTGCATCTCTGAGCTGTTCTGGTGACTTCAGAAGCCTGAATCTGAGTAGTTAGCATAGTCCTGTACACATGTATTTAATTGGCACCTTCCACAACGAAGTGCTGACATTTGAAGTACTCTTTGTAAATCTACAGTTAGAATTTTTTTTTCTTACCCTGATAAATTGGTCAGAGGCCTAAATGCCCAGTGCACCCAGCCCTCTGCATGTTAATTGCATTGACTTGTGCTCTCCGAAGAAAGATATGCTAGCACATCTGAGAGAATGTGTTGGCAACTGCAGGAACCAGACACTGCTAAGTTGTTTATTAATTTGAAGTAACAGACTGAAACAAACATATTTGCATGTTGCTGTCTGCAGTGGTGAAAGCGTGAGCTGGGTGTTTCACTAGAAGCCCTTAACCAGGGTTACACAACTCTCGGCCCATTCAAATCTTTCCCTTAGGAAGAAGCTGAGAAAAAGCACCAAATCATCAGATCAAAACACTCAGAAAACAAGGATTATTCTTTTTTCTGAAACAGCTCTAGTGCACATATACTGTGGGAGACTTGAGGTTGAATGAACTGAGAGGGTTCAGCCCAGGATAACTGGAAACTAGGTAGGCAAAATGTATGACACAAGCGTGACTGCCGGCTGTTGTGAAAGACCTAAAAAGCTGAGAAATTGAGGAATTTGGTGTGCAATAACCAGTATAACAACACTGATACGGTTAAGTCTTTAGCACTGTATCATTCCAGAAGAGTCTGTAAATTATTTTAAAAGCAGGCTTCTTTAAAGTAAACTTCAGTGTCACTTAAGGTTTGGTTCTAGAAAAAGTTGACCTGAGAACGACCAGCAAGGAATAAAGTTTGATACTTGCTTACAGTTTCTGTCCTGAACGTGTTGTCTTTTATTCCTGTGTAGTTACTTGGCAAGGCTAGCTGAGCTAGGATGCAAGAATACAGCAGAAGAGCCATGATTTTCAGATTCTTGAGGAACCAGAGATGGCTGCAGAGGCTTTCATGTTGAGGCTTTCTGAATTGAGAGTGCTGTGACTTGTTCCCACTGTACAGCAGGTGCTACACCTGTGTCTGTTCTTCAGTGTCCTTGCATTGACTGATATTTGGAGCTCATACAACTAACTGCTCAGAGGTGTGGTGGCTGTTTTGGTCTAAGTACCAGTCCTGGATTGCAGTCATAGAGAAAGGGTTGCTGTCTGGAACTAACCAGCTAGTTTGAATTAAACCTTCTAGATTTCTTGTCTACAGTCTGATCACCTGCAAATTTCCTCTTTAAGCAGTATAATTCAAAACCTTCTGCTGCAAGCTATGAAAATAAAAGCCTTTTAAAGGAAAAAAAAAGCCAACAAAACAAACTTGTTGTGCCTCATCTTGCTATGTAAAATAGTGTGTTGTAGTGACTGCCAGATCACAAAGCTTGGTAACTTTGGGGCAAACTTGGTGCATGTCCTTGACTGAGTCTGTTTTCCATTTTTACAGGGTTGGCGTGCTGGAGGACACCTTCACCTGTCTGGGTGTTTTGTGTGCCATTGTATTCTTTCCGATTGGGATTCTGTTCTGTCTTGCACTGAGGCAGAGAAGATGCCCTAATTGTGGGGCAGCTTTTGGCTAAGGGGCTGAACATGGACATGCTTATGGAAGCTACAACTGTTAGCATACCCTTTCTAATGTAAATGTCATGTACAATCATTTTATCAGCTTCAGACCTGTTTTGTAAAGTGTGAAGAAATTTAGTCTCTTGCATGTAATTTAAACTTAATCTTTTATGAGCATGTGCATTGCAAAACATGAAAACCCAACTTGTTTTCCATGTTTAGTGGCACCTGTTGACAAATAAATAAAACTGCTTTTCCTTTTGCAATCCTCAACTTGTGGCTGGATTATTAAGTAAGTATGTGACTAATGTGCCTGACTGATAGCATGTAGTCTGAAAGCAGAGTTAGTAATCCTAGCTACAATGAAGGATAAATAGTTGCCAGAATCCTTAGGACTGAAAAAAAAACATGGTTTAGGGCCATAGGTGTTGAAGCACAGCAGATGCTTTTGAGGAAAGTGTTGCAAGTGCTGTGTGTGCTACCACTATGCTAATTGACCCTTTCCCTCTTCTGAAGGCACTAGTAATAACAAAGAGTCAGGAAGAGCCCTGCTTTAATTAGTGAAGGTTTTGCTTATAGGGACACATTCCATGGCAGGGTCGTGTGTGCTGTAGCAGAAGCTTCCTAACACTGCGGAACTGGTATTATTAGTTCATAGACAACAGTAACTTCTGACTGCAGCAGGGTGCTCTCTCTAGAAAGAGAAGCTGTGGCACTGCCATGTATGAACTGCCCTGAGTAAAGATTTTTGCATTTCAGACTATTTAATTCTGATACTGAATTATTAAAAGCTCATACAGTGTAGGTTGACTTGCCTCTAACATGCTTTAGAAAATAAGCTCGGGTATAAGTTACATTTCTGAAAAGTTGGTGTTTCAAAATGGGATAATGGCTATTTATGGAAGGCTTCATAGCAAATGAAGTGTCCTCAGCCTTGAACTTGAAAGGCAGTGTGAGAGGAGGAGGTGGAATGAGCGGACTCTACCTCTGCAGCCATCACATGCTCATATACTATTTTTTGATACTAAGTAATTGAAAGGCATTTCACATGACTTGAATTCACCATTTATAGTAGCAGAGGCAGGCACAACAAAACAAATATCCATGGGATGGTGGAGGAAGCATGTACCTAGGTAAAGTAGAATGATTTAGAGTCAGGATTAATCACTGGCAGTAGGCACAAGACAGACATCATGCAGCAGGTGGGAAATAGCACCTGAACTGTACAGTGACAAAGCACCCAATGCTGCTGCAGAGTGAGAGTCAATTTCTAACATTCTAGGCTAATTTCTGAGATGATTACTGCTGTAGGAAAATTCTTTCAGACAAGCTAGCTCCATTGGATTTAGAAAATCTGGGCCTGAGGTAACAAACTGTACAACTCTGCTTGTGACTGGAGTTAAAAGCTGTATTTCACTCAACTCAGAAACTAGACTATGCCAATATTTATGCCACTGCTAGGCTCCTTAACCAAACATTTTCAAACTTAATCTGTTTTTCTCTTGTGGAAGGCTGCAGTAATGGAGTAACTTCAAAGGCAGCTTTTTATATTAGAATTTGAGAAAAAAAAAAATCATGGCACTGTTTTATTACGACTTTTTAAGAGACTAAAGTTTGACAATGTATTTTAAAGAAAAAGTTATCATGGAAAAATGTGTTGAGAGTACATTAGACTTAAAATAGGTTTATGTGAACACTTGAAACTTTTTATCTGAACATTAAGCAAAGCATTACAAATTGTTCTTAAAGGATAAATATTTATTTATAACCTAGGATGTCTTTCTTAAACAAAATAATGTATAATCATTTTATACAGGCAATTCTCTATTCTGGAACAAGGCAGTTGTTACATTGTTCTGTTAGCAAAAAAAATAATATTTTCCTTATTTAGTTAAGTGGCATATGCAGGCTTATATTCTAGAACTTACCATTGCAGTGTCCAAATGATGAATGCCAAAGATTCAGATTTGTGAGCTATTAGTTATACTGTTTTACTAGAGTAGCCAAACTATCTCCAGTAGTTTCACAATTCCTACTACAAAAGGCATACTGTAAAATCAAGCCAAGGTGCTCAAACATTAGCCCAAAGCAATTAACTCATTAGAAAGTATATGTTAAAAAAATCAGAATCTATTCCAGTATGTTTCTATTGTACAGTAATTACACTTAAATAAATTTTTAGAACATGTTTAGACAGTAATTGTCCTAACTGTAAATGGTGTTTATAAGGAGGAAGTACATGTGTGTGGACTGTATATTCATCGAATAATTGGTGCTGATCTGTCATTTGTTACTGTTGGTCTGAGTTTCACAGTTGCAAAAGGATTTTCTCCACTGAAAAGAAATGTACAAAGTTACCAGAAGGCTTGCTGCAATTACAGAACCAAAATTTAAGCCACGCAGTTTCTTCACCCAAGTTGTTTGAAGACCAAGTTATGGTTTTAGACTAAAGGATTCTGTGCAACTCTTAGTTTAACTTGAATTTTTAAAACTAACTTACATATGAAGACTCACTTTGCAGTGATCCAAAATTTGCTTAGTTAATGCCCAATTAGATCTGGACATTTTTTTAAACAGCTCTCAGCCTTCAAAGATTTTTGTTTTTAACCCTCAGGGATACGGTTTAAGTCCTTCTCCCTGTCAGACTACTGGAGAAACACTTTTCTGAGAAGGGCCTACACATTGTATTTTACTTGATGCCACTCTTCAGAAAAGTGCAACTAATTCTAACCCCACACTGTTTTACCAATGCCTGGGAAAGGTCACAAAGTAATTTGGGAAAAACATCTGTATTTCCCCTCACAATCAATGATATAAGCCAATATAAAAATCAACACAACTAAACATACCTTAGAAAAGGTGGTTTTATAATGCCATTCATATCAGGTTTCTGTAAAAGAAAAAGAATATATTTACATAGATTTATACTGTTTTGGTGATCTTGCTGTCCTGCTGAGGAAAAGAGACCTTATTGTTCAAGCAGGCTAAAATATTTAGCCATTTAGAAAAATTATTACGCAGTTCAGTTGAACTGCAGAGGGGTAGTTGTAGAGGGGAGGGTTATCTCAGAACATCAAAATTAGGAAGTTAAAAAATGGTGTTAGCATTAGTTGGTTTGGGTTTCTTTGTGTGGTATCCATCCCCCCTGCCCAGGTTTAAGATCAGTGATCACCTGATCTCTAACTGGGCATTTTACAGTTTAAATCAGCAAATGAAATGTCACTGCAACAGCTGTCAACCAAAAGGAAAAGGACAGAACTACTTGCAGCACAAACATACCATGCTGTTTCTATAGCATAATTTATAAACTGCTGGTTGTCACAGCAGAATGCCAAAGCTAGGCTTGGAACACATCTTGGGGAATGAACGCAGTCAGTGTATCTTCATGTAACTGTAAAGTCACAAAGATAAAAAAGACAGCAGCCAGCATAATGACATAGTTTAATATTAAAAGCCTGAATCGAGGGCAGATTTCCAATCAGTATTATGTGGAGTTTTTTCTACAACCTACTATATTTAGCTACTGTTGATTTACAAAGTACAAGTTCAAGTTATCTCCTGTGACTTTTGTGAGTAGTGGTGGTGAACAAAAGGCAAGAAAACAGCTGATGGCACGTACTATGTAATTTGCGTTGTTCAAATGGGAGTGCTGCAAAAGGAGGAGCAGTTTCTCATTTGTTACTAATATTTCATTATAATGAAACTGTCTTGTCTAAGTGTACAATCTGAAAAGACTTGGTTTTATAGCTACAGTTTGTACTGTACTCCTGTGATGGTGTACTTCATTCTTGTTAAGTTAAGCTAACCCCAAAGGTGGCAGTGTTGTTCCGTCAGTGTGATAAAGTGGAAGAAAACTTGCGAAGTATTGCCCTTCACAAGCCTGTTGTGCTACATGGAAGTTTTGGCAGACAGTTTCTACTTCCCCCCCCCCCC
>VZSC01000694.1:31222-59595 GCA_013398225.1 Steatornis caripensis
CCCCCCCCAACTTTTAGTAATAATCATACTTAAAAATGACATATTTCAAACGACAAACTATTTGCATTGCTTCTAATAGGTGTCAGATAAAGTTCAAAGTGAAAGTTTGAATATACATTCTTGCAGGTAGAAGCAGGAATATGCAGTCACCTTTTATGTAGCAGCTTGACTTGTACTAATCATTCCATCTATGCAGGAGTTTTGTTTTTAATACTTTCACTGCTGAACAAAGGGCTGTAAGCCTTTCCTTTTCAGATACACCCTCAATTGTACCAGTAGTTCCTAGCTCCCATATTGATGATACTGTGATGCAGGTGAAGAAATCTCTATTTATTCAGGACCTAATTCAGCAGGGTTAAGCACGTGCTTGACTTGTGATTTCAATGAAACTGCTCATGTACATCAGTCAAATAGAATTAGGCCTAATTAGCCCTTAAAATTAATGAGAATGAGCAGATGTCTGAATTGCATTCTACTTCTTACTGAAACCCAACCCTTATCAAAGCTCCATCAACTACTGAGTCTTTTTTAGTTGATACTGTTCTGCGTAGTACTGTCCTACATAACCCAGCATGAACAATTTAACTTGCAAGAACCATTCCTCGTCTTTCCTCCTTGAAATCCTGAACTATTTTTCCTGTGTATTCTGAAACAAAAATAAGGTGCCTCGATTAATTTCCTGCTTCTGCATAAAAGACACTGTAAGCATACTGTTTTACATGTATGTAAATTCTGTACAGATCTGCAAACCAGCCTGGTATAACGTTGAGCTTATTTCCAAAGCCTTATGGTGGTGGCGGGGTCAGTGACTTGCACAGAAACAGGAAAGACAAGGAAGCTCTGCAGCTTTCCAGAAGAATTAAAGTAAATTGTGACTTCAGAGCAAAACACTTGGGTGCAAGTGCAGCGACTCTCCTCTACAGTTCCCTTCCTTATTTTGTTTGGTAACAGGTAAGAAGAATCATGGGGTCACAGCAAAAAGGTAGCTGCTATGGGTTATGGGGTAGCTCAACAACAGTAGTCATTATTTTATACTCCAGAATTCCTAATTTTTTTTTTTAATCTTGCTCTCCCTGTGGAAATTTAGAATCTCAAAAAAGATGTACTTGTTTGTTACTTCTAAGAGGCTATAAGCCCATTCTGGCCTCCAAAGAGAATATACTGTTCTAGTTAGAATTCTGTCCTAGTCTGTCAGCTAAATGATCTTGCCTTTCCTCTCGGTTTCTCAGTTCAACAAGAATGCTTGCCTAGTAGCCTTAAGTCTTCCTAAACTTCCTGAACTAATGCCACAGAACAAAGAATCCACCCTTAAGACTACTGTTGAGAACCGACTGAGGACAGTTAGCCGCACCAAAGACAGCAGCACAGTATGGCAATACTGAGACAATTTAGCAGATTCAGTAATTTAAGCTCTACAGTAGGTCACCTTTTACTGTCACAGGGCAAGGAACTGACTGTACTGCTTGCCTGGCAGCTTCCACAGACTCATACATCTTTTAACTATTGCAAACATAATTACATTTGAAGAACACGTTCATCCCATAGGTCTTAACAGCTAGCCATAGAATAAATGAACCAATGTATAAATCTGACATTTCAGAATTGCTAAGGCTCATTGCTGCTTTATCCAAAAGTGAAAACCTCAGATGTATCAAAATATAGATGCTAGTCGTCATAATAATTTCAAAGTTCCCAGCTATGATTTGAAAGTGACCGAACACTAAAATGTACATCTTATTTCTTTATACTAATTTCATACACAGGAAAAGCTTTCTTCTTCATAGAAAAAACACTGTCCTAGAAACACGACGTCACTGCGCAAATTTTATGCTTCCTACGCAACAAGGTTCATTACCGATAAATAAAACCACTTACTTGAATGTGGATTCAAATATGCTATATTCAAATATATAGATGCTAATATTAGACTGTTATGACAAAAAAATCAGCTAATCTTGTAAGAGGAGTATTTAGAGAAAAAAAAAATCACTCCCAAAACATTACTAGTCTGGTCTAAATGGGGTAAGATCTGAGAGGAGAGCTTCACAAGTCCCTGTCAAGCAACTTTCATCCTGTTCATTATGAAAGACTCTTAGCTCTGCTTCTAGTTCTTAATGCATTTTAAGGAACACAGATTTTCTTGTAACAGGAAGCACTAGTGTTTTTTACCTCCCTGCCTGAGAAAGGATACGATGTTGTTTCAGTTTCTGCATCTGCAACAGATACTCAACAGATACTGCAATAAGTTACTAGACTCGTGTCTGTGTTGTATCCGTAGCTGCTCTTCTGAAGTAGCTGTAGAGTGGCTTTACAAAGCAAAGTACAACTGGAGGGAACATTTCTGGAAGTCTTCTATAGCTGAACCTCCAGCAGCTTTTCCGTTTTTATCTTTGTAAAATTGAAGTGACCAGTTCTTTTAAGAACTAGATACAAATCTATGATGTAATTACAAAAGTGATTTCTTTGAGGACACACTATTTACTCAAGAAAGAAAATTAACAAATGGAAGGAAAGGAAATGAAATGATATTAAAGTTCTGTCTTTCTCCATGCTTCTGAAATGCAGGTTTAAAATTCAGACATTACTGACAACTGATGTAATTTGTGTCTTTCCAATGGCAGTTTTTTCTAGAGTTATAGAGTGACATATTGAAAGTTAGTTATATTTTTGTCATTATTAAGCGAATGTTTCTATTTTTACTTATTTTAAACACATTCTCTTTGCTTGTCCATATAACAAAGATGTGTTAACCCCCTCCAATGCCTAATACCTCTAATTAAAAAACACTGCAGTTATACCTGACATCCAAGTAGTAGACTTAAATGAAACAGGAGAGGAAGCTTCTTTGAAGGTGACCATTGTTTCCTGATGCCTTTCCATTTTACAGGAGTACCATTACAAATATTCTGTCATCCTTGTATGGACTTTCACCATTAATCAAAATGTGATGCAACAAACTTTTAGTTTCTGCTTTTTAAGTTTCTTTAGTTAATTTTACTTCCATAAAGTACAAATTTACAAAGGCTGCTTTAATTTCTACTGTATGATTCAACAGAATACTTGGAAAGCAAAAATGACTGTCAGAAGAACAACACAAAATTTGTTTAGATGTTACACTGATATACAAAATACTTCAGTCGTTCCAATAAATAAAATACAGATTTTTTTTTTAGCTACTGGCAGCTAACTGTAGGATTGCTGTCTTCTGCGAAGTTTGCTGTGGGACCTGCTAATGGAAAACTGCATCTTACTCTGGTACATGCTCTCAATTTTAGCAGCGACAGCTATATTTAATACATATATAAAATCACAGAAAGTTTTTTGCCATCAGAATGTGATCTCGGTGTCAAGAGGCTTTTTGAAGAAAGTCTCAAACACATGTATCACTACTAGATACCTAACAGCAAAATATTTAAACAAGCAGCAAGTAGAAGACTAGTAATTGCTTAATTTGGTTAGACTAGTCTTCATTTTAAATCACTGTTTGAATGCTGACTTAACAGCAGAAATACTAGCTTTATATAGCATATATCCCTCAACAACATCCACAAAACCAATACTAACTTTCATGGGGTTGCATAAAGCATTCCTGAATATGGAGTTTATGCTGTTTTTAGTCCCCTGTCCCACTATAGCTCTAAAATCACTTAAGTTGATGGATTTGTATGACTTCTTGCGAGAATTTCTTTTCGTGATTCACAGATTCCATTCCCAAGAAGTTTGCCGTGCAGAGTAAGTCTCCTAGTACTGTTAGTTATATCCCTGAACAATTCTTCTCCCTTCCTATTACGACAGATGGATTGAAATGCCAAAAAACCATGATACTCCTGAAGACAGCCGCATCGAAGGGCCGCTGTAGTCAAGCGCAAGTAGCTAAGGTAGAATATTCCAGGGCCTCATTTAAGAGCTCTGTTAAGTATGTCAAGAACAGTAAGCAGGGCAGAACATTGGATTCACGGTACTGATTACTTACCGGACCTGCGTTTTCTGGTCTGTCAGTTGGTGTTTTCACAGTAGTACCTTTGGAAGACTCCATTCTTTTATCTGTCTGCAAAGACCCCAGATAGTCTGGCGGTGGGAGGACAACATCACCTTTTTCCACAAGATTTACAGAACTAATACTTCGGGTTGGTGTAGGGCTGCAAGACAGGACCCAACAAATAAATTTTTTTGAACAAATAAATTAATTTGGGACTCCAAATTAAAGTTGGTGTGAAAACATGTTAACATGTTAATGTAATCAAGGCATCATACTACAGACTGTTTAGAAAGTATTTCCTGTATCAGTTACTGAACAAAGAACATAAGCAGAAAAATAACATTTTAAATAAATGTTAGAGAAGATCTGGGCATTTCTGCAAGTCCCACCCAAAACGTTACCTTGGCACTGGGACAAATGCTTTTTCTTCCGCTGGTTCTTCTAGTGGTCTAGTATACGATGATGGAAACCATCCTTTTCTGTAATGGGAAAGTTTTTCAATTTCGTATTATATAAAATTGGAAAGATCTTTCAAAAGACGTCAGTGGACAAAACAGTAGACTCCAATGAATTGTGGTTTAACTTTTAAAGACCTCATTTCTGATGATACCAAAATGAGTGTACAAAATCTCCCTAAAATAAGGGCAGTGATCTACCTTACAGAAAGACTCTTAAGTCCCCAGTCAATGACAGCCAGCAAAACAGGTGGAAAACCATTTACTAACACCTGCTAACAAAATCTGATGAGACACATTTTTCCTTCATGTTCAAGTTGAGCAATATATTGATTATCTTACACTTTAGTTGAGTCATGTTCCCCATAAAGCCAGCCGTCCTTTTCTTCAGCTACAAGAAGTGTGATGATATCTCCCTGTGCAAAGCTAAGCAGCGTCTTATTACTTCCAGCAGTGTGTGGGAAGATTGTCTTTACTTTTTGCCTTTTCATTATATTCAGTCCCGTAGCAACAGAAGTTGAACGCAATAAACTGGCATCATCTGAATTCTCTGTCAAAAAAAGAAAAATAGAACAAAAAAGAGCAAAATTAGCACACTAACAAAATTAAATATAATTAGCAATCTGATGGGGTGGGGGGATTAGACAGAGGAATACATAAATCAACTTCTGAGACTTTGTACTGCTTTGGTCTCCACTTGGACACCTCTCAATTATCTGCCAATATTTCTTACCACCATGAAGTTCTTACTAACATGTGCAGTTATATACACCCTCCCCTCCCATGACAGTAAAGTTGAACCAACAGATATAACAAGTGACACGTGTTTAAATGTGCTACTTCTTTCCTCTTTTGGCATGAAAAATGCTAAACGTTCACAGCCGTAAAAGACCTTTGAAAATTTTCCATTCTAAGAAAATGTAACTGTGTAAAAAGTTGAAGATTTAATTTTCAAATGTGCCTACCACTCAACTTTAACTGCATCGATGAGAGTTGCAGATACCAGGTGTTACCAGAAGACAATGTAAAGGAGGTCTCAAAACTGTGTGTGACTTGACCAGCACAGTATATTGTAAATGTATTTTTAAGAAAGAAATGCTGGAATTTCTATTATCACATTGAAGATTTCTGCATTTCTTATGCTGTGATCTAGGCTTACTTTTTTACCTTTCTTCCCTACAGCAGAGAAAGTAAAAAAAAAAAATCAATATACTAGAAACTTAAAAACCAAATCTTAATAGGATTTTATATTTCAGGAAAGAACACAAGACCATGCTCATTTTGTCTCATGTGTGTTCTTCCCTAACTGCTACATGCCCTTAAAGGAGACCAGAGTGAGACTGTAAAGTAGTTTATGTTTGTTTGTGTGCACTGAAATAATCAGAGATGTATCTTGTGCAAAATTACAGAATGTATTCTTCTGATCAGGCTGGAGGTCATAAGAGCAGTTAAACTGAGTTAATCAGGGACACAGAGAAAGTGATTAAAATAGGATCTACCGATCTTGCCCTGCATTTTACTGCAAACAATTCTTCTCTTCTAACACATGTTTCTCCTGTTTGTTAGGTAACTTTTATAAATACTCTGTAAAGACCGTTTTCTACTTCTCCATACATCCTGGAATTCATGTCATCATAGTAGTCAGGAAGTCCTAAGATAGTTTCAAACACTACAGGATGTCATTTACATTTACATAGTTTGCAACGAAGTGACACTCACCTGCTGAATTATTTAGTTTTTCAGAAGATGTCTTCGGAACTGTTGCAGGATTGTTAAACATATCAACTAGTGGACTAGTGTATGCCCTACCTGTAGGAGCAGGGGGCACCTTCGATGCATTTTCATGATGAGAATAAAAGTCATTTCCAATCTACAGTCACAGGAACAACAGTATCACAATACTGAGGAGACAGGGACAACTTATTTGCAACATTAAATTCTAGAAAGCAATGCTTAAATATTCCCAAATGATACATATTTAGGTCTGTCAAAGTCCTCGTGTTCCTGTGAAATTGCTGACAGAATAGTTTGTAAGAGGCTTCTGTCCCTTGATAAACATTTGTTAGTGGGAATGCTATGACAGCCCTTTTTCTCCACAAATAGCAGTTACACCTATCTCCAGTTTTTTTTTTCTTAGAAGGTTACTAATATAATTTAGAAATTCAACCATTAACAGTGACACAACATACAAATAGAACTTAGAATTTATCCTGTATCCTAATAAGAACCATGAAGGAAAGAAGGAAAGAGGATAGAAAATAACATTTTGTTTAATTTTATATTGAACTACTGATTATGTTATTACTATTACTTTCAGGTAAGAAGATAGGAAGTAGAACAGTTAGAACAAAAGCAGTCCTGAGACTGGGCTCTGCAGAAGAGGTCCTAGGCACCCAACTGAAAACTGACCCTTGTTTGGGTATGTGCTTCTGCCTGCTATACTGTGTATTTTTGCAGTATCAGAGCTTCAGTTAATGATTTTGCTTTAATACCCAACTCCACTGTATTCCAACTGAGGTAACTTACAGACTTAATCCCAAATGCTTAGGTACAAAAGAAGCTAGTGAAGCCACTCCCACTTAAGAGAGAACCTTTAAACATCAAGGGACAACATACCATGGTATTTCTCTCTATCATTGGTGAAGGCTGTGGAGTTCCTGATACTGGAGTGGAACCAGGTGTCCTTATTTCGTCTATCATCATTCTGACCTTTTCAGGCACTTTGGTGGCATCGCTACAGATTTCCTGCCACCCAGGCAGCTTGGATTTTAGGAAGTCCGCACACTGCATCCAAGTTGAAGAGGTACTTGTCAAAGATACACTTTTTCATTAAATTGCACCAACCTACTTGTTAATTTTCATCACACCAAAATAACACCAGCAAAATGGAAGTCTCTTCAAAACTTTTGGTAAGTAATACCTCTTCAAAACAAATAATACGGTGTAGAAGGAGACTGTCCTTTTCCAGGGTCAGATACTGGAAATGCCTGATCAGTCCATACATTTTTTTCTTAACACATGATTTTTAAAAACTCACAGTAACCCTTCACTGTTGCCACAATACATTTAAGACAATATTGCATTGTAAACTTTTTCTATGAACCGATCACAACACTTGTCTGGCACTACAGTGTTCCTTAGCTATTTATAACAGCCTGATCTACATACTGCAGGAGATACTGAAGATCTCCTATATGATTATATTTCAGGAGTTTCCTTTCTGTTTACACTCATGCCACTGACCTGAACGTGATAGAAGTGCATGTGCTGGGTAAAGCTGCAGTGCTTGTCAACCAGAAAACAGAATCTTCTTTTTTCTTCAAGGAGAGCTTCTCTGCAGCCTTCTGCAATAAATCTCTGAATATCACTCTGTCGAGAGCTCACAGTTTCCAAATACTAAGAAAAAAAAAGGAAAGAAATAATCACATATGGTCTCTCAGTTTTATTTGATACTATATCCGATTACTGAAGCAAACTCCAAAAACCTTAGAAAAAGTTTTTGGAAAGGCAAGTGGGGTAGGGTGGCTCTACTTCCAAGTCCTCCTCTTTTCATGCACATGCTTAACTTCCCTCATCTCATCAGGGAAACATATTCTTACTACAGGCAACCAAGAATCTGTTTAGGGGTGGGGGAGTGGGGAAAGTGAAGCAAACCGAGAATCAGTCTTTTAGCCTCTAAATAAAATGCTGCAGTAAATAAGAATATGACATTAAAGCAGCAACAGTGCTGAGCAACTTTAAGGCCACAGGTGTTCTAATTAGACTAATTACCTTCATCTGCTCCATAGCAGTTACATTTAATCTCACAAAGCTGTGATGAATTTCTACATCATTTTAGAGATGGGGAAAATGAGCTACTAAAAAGACTAAACTGTATTTATCTGAGGTTATGAGGATTCACGGCTAAACTGATTAAAAGTTAATCCTTGAATTCTCAGTCCAATACCTTAAAAAAAAAGGATTTGTTATGAATGCAGGTTAAAAGATAGGTAGTAAGAAATAGGAGCTAGTACTATTTATGTTTACTGGACTGTGCTATAAATAAAGCTTTCTTTGAAAAGAAATTAAAATGGAAAAATCTGGAGAAAAAATATATAAGCTAGCACGAAGTAAAAGTATTGTGCAAATAAAAATATCAATGGCAAGTATTTTCTGAGAGATACATGACAACCAGAATATGACTTACTAATTTAAAATCGTTTCTCTTCATTGCCTTGCCATTACTTACTTCGCCTCAAGATGGCAATGCTGTTTTAAGATCAGTAGGAAAGGTAATAAGTGATAAATGTTGGCATTTGCCTACTTTGGGAAATTAATTTATAGCAAATTACTACTGAATTTGCACAGCATAGCTGACTCCCTGTGTAAACCTCTGCATAAAGGTGTAGTTACAGAGGCACTTTAAAAAAAATATCAAGTAGTGGTCAAGGGATGAAACCTAGAAACTGAAGCAGAAGTCTCTGAATATGTACAGCAGAGCAGTCCAGGGCTTAATTTCAACTGGAATACATACTCTAGGAGTGCCTTAATATAAATCACCTTCAAGGAACCAAAATTTCTTTGAAGTTGTAGAGTTTTAACTGTTGCTGTCAACTTACAGAGGAGTTATGTGTATTAGCTAGTAACACTGCATATACAAAAGTTGTGGTAAGCTTCTGAAATCAAGTTTTAAAACAGATTCAGATGTGACCTGTAATAACATTTTCTGTTGACCAGTTCTCATACTAAGAAACAACCAACTTAAGAGACAATGCACTGACCTCCATTTCTTTATGCTCGTATTTCATTACATTTCGGGCTCCTTGGCTTTTCCTTCTGATTTTTTTCAGCTCAGCCTGAGACTTCTCTAAAGAATCTAATTTGCTTCTGTGTTCAGTTTGGTACCTCTTCAAAGTTGCCTGCAATCAAAGCATTTAAAACATCTCATAACATACTCAGCAATGCAACTGGCTAAGTGACTAAAAAGCCTTACCATAATCCGTGAGATATCACTAATACACATCAAATGAGTTAGGCAATTGCCTTTCTCAGCTTTAGGTTAAAAATGCTACGAAGTCACGCGTTGGTTCCCTTTTTAACTCAAAAGGAGCATGAAAATTTTTGCCATGTATATGTAACTAAAGCTCAATTCTAACACATTGATTAATTAACTGTTAAGGAACATTTTCTGAGAAGTTCTTTGACTAGCAATACGTAAATAATTTAGAATTTTAGAATTGAATGTACTTACATTCATGTATTTTACATCCAGGTCTGTTTTCTTCTCCAGTTCAGATATAATTTCTTTATGAAATTTTTTGAACTTTAAAAGCAAATGTATGAAGAGTTATTAAAAATTGGCAAAAGTAACTTAGAATTTCAAAAGGAAAATAAATTTTAAAATGAGTTTAACTTACACTCTCCTCTAGACTGTCATTAAGTTTCTTGTGTGTTCTTGAAATTTCTATGAGAACTTGGCCTGTTGATAAACACAGAGCCATATTTGTTTCTTTCACAGAGTTCTGGAGTTAGTTAACAAAGAACAGTAATAAAATACACGTAACTAATACATTAAATAGAATATTCTTAAGAGGGATAGGGAATTTCTCACTGTTGCTCTTCACAGCAGAGTAACTAACTAGATCTGGCCACAGACAAACCAAGAAGCTCATAAGTGATAGAAGAATAATTAATCACACATATTATGCAAAAGGGACACGGAGTGCCAGACAAAATAAATACTTCCTTCTCTCCAGAATAACTCATACTGATTTAGTAACAGCCTCTTTTCTTGCCAAGTCAGAGAATGGCATATAAGAACTAGAGATAGTTGTTACTATCCAAATAGCTGCTATCCATTTTTCAGTCTGAAAATTACATTTTAATGCTTATTAACTAACTGCACCTTCAGGATTAACAAAGTGACCTCTCACATTCATTCACAGCACACCTGTTAAAACAGATCCGATATCCATGCTGTTTTATCAGCTATTACAGCCTGACTGTACAGCATTAACTAATGGCCAAGAAGCAGCAGATTTCTCAGCACCCTCTCAACAGATCCTAAATATGCCTGTTATGCTCTCCTGTCTTCCAGCACAAAGTTACACAGCTTACTTTTAACCGCAAGCAGTTAAAAGCTGAACTGTTTAATTTTGTTTTAGGAGGGTATAGAGGAAAAGGACCTCAAACTTTTGGGTGTGGTTCTACGAGCAAACCAATGTAAACTGTGCCTGCTGCTGTCCTGCCCTGTATGCCAACGGCCACATCATCCTGCTCTGGATACAGACGGCCACATCATCCCCACTCCCTTCTTCGTGCTGGCACTGACACACCTAGTGTGTCCCAGTCTTGTCTGGGATATTGCAACGTACTGCTGAGAAGAGTAGTTGGAAGTGTCCTGAAATGCCTGGTTTGACTTCAACCAAATTAGACCTGTAGACAGTTATCAGGTCTCAATCAGGAGCCACTACAAAAAACTGAAAGTGCCAGGGCCACAATCAGATAAACCAAACTGTGTCACATCTGAAAGTCTTGACTACTGTCACTCCATTTCCATGGCAGAACAGCTGGTTCAGTTCCACAGCTGGTTCATTAGCATGCCTCCTCCAGTAATCTATCTATTCCTCAACCAACCTTGCAGCTGTCCCACCAGGAAATATTTACCATATCGGTGCCTGCAGTACTAAACCTGCAGTAGTGCTGTCCTAATGTAAGGCAGGCCTTACAAAGCTACACACGATTCTGTAATTCTGTCACTGCGTGGGACTGCTCTGTGTGTCCTCTCCTATTTGTTATCTTATACCACCCTCAGTTTCCCTTTCTCAAAGAAAAAAAAAAGGATTTGTTAACTGTTCAACACGCTGCTTTACACATCTTGTTTTCTACCATCCANTTCATTAGCATGCCTCCTCCAGTAATCTATCTATTCCTCAACCAACCTTGCAGCTGTCCCACCAGGAAATATTTACCATATCGGTGCCTGCAGTACTAAACCTGCAGTAGTGCTGTCCTAATGTAAGGCAGGCCTTACAAAGCTACACACGATTCTGTAATTCTGTCACTGCGTGGGACTGCTCTGTGTGTCCTCTCCTATTTGTTATCTTATACCACCCTCAGTTTCCCTTTCTCAAAGAAAAAAAAAAGGATTTGTTAACTGTTCAACACGCTGCTTTACACATCTTGTTTTCTACCATCCATATTCTTTGAGAATCCCTCCTGAGTTAGTCAGCAAAGATTTATCATCCCATAATGCTTCAAATCCTTCAGGTGCAGAGAAGCTCCCCAAAGGTACAGATGATTTAAAAAATTGGCTAAATAAAATGAATGACAGAACTTCTCATGAGATCCTTCTCATTGTCTCCTTTCACAACATCTCCCTACCCATCAAAACCTGCCTCCCCATAGTGCATGTTAGTGATTTGGTAACCTTCCCAGAGAACATAGATGCATTCCCACAGTGCCTGGGTATGTATTATCACCTTTCTCCCTTATTATTTGTCATTCTCAAGTATGACATCTCAAAATTTTAGTTTCTTTGAAATGATAATCATACTTCCTGTCCTGTGAAGCAATATGACACAGCAGATTGTGAACGCAAGAATGTAAAATGTGGGTGTGCATTATTGTTTACGGGGAAACATAAGGCAGTTCAGGAAGAAAAACATGCCCCTCTCCTGACTTTTCCAGAATCGCTCTTCATGTCCCAATCCCCATCTCTCTGCACAACAGGTTACAGGAGACTTGGAAGAAGGACTCTGAATACAATGAGAACAGCCAACCCTTCGATTAGCAAGAAAAAGGAATTAGCACTCAGGATAGCAGATGGAAAAGAGAAGGGTGCTGGGTTGTTGGCTTCGTTTATATATAGTTTTTCTGAGTCCTGTACAGCCTACAGAGTGGTGTGCTTTTTTTGTTCATATTTAAAGTTGCTAGTGACTACAGAAATAAATACTATGAGAAGTGAGAGGTGCTATAGTAATGAGTTGCTCATATGCAATAGAAAAGTAAATACAATGTAGTTACATAAACACTTGAAGTAAGGGACATGAGTAAGCCACCTTGTTATTTTAAGCCTGTAGAAGTGAACGCACTTCAGTCCATAGTTTCACCAAACTCAACTGAAAAGATACATTTTAAGCTGTAATGGGCTTGTAAAACTAGAAGTATTTTGTAAACACTTACCTGCAACTTAAAAATGAAAGTAACTGTTACAAGAAATCAGGGGTGTGTGTGTGTGGAAAATCAAGAAATACAAATAACACTACAAAGTCTGTTTGGTTTTAAATATGCAGACTAGAAAGCTACTTGGGAAGTTACAGTAATTCAGGGTGAGTTTTGAAATGGCCCTCAAAATAATTGCCCCTACAGATTTCTGTCCTTCTAAAAATGAACTTATTCTCATTCTTTGTAAAAAGTACGTTCTGAGAATCTGCTGCCAAAGCAGCACACTTAGCTAATACTTGGCAACACTAATGCAGCCAACCCCAGCGTTCCAAGTACTGACAGACATCCAACAACGTCGGGTATTGACTCAGCTCTCGCATGGCTCTTTCGCACTCCCTTCCTCTGGCCTGCCCTGCCACCACAGTGTAAACGCTCAATAAAACAACCCATTCACCTGGTGCGTCAAGAATGGAAAAGCTGATGCTTGGAAGTTGTTATTTTTGTCTCACACAGAACTTGAGCTGACTGCAGCCTTCAAGTCTTTAGGCTTTGAATGCTTGGTTAGAAACAGTTTTTTTCATCTTTAATACAAAGAATACTGCCAAAACATGTCCTGAAATGAAGAAAACTTTAAAAACGACACTTCCTTCGAAATGGTTTGTGCTGGATTATTTTATGAATTTATTTTAGAGTGTTCTAGAACACTTTTAAATAGTATTTTTAGATATCAGTGACTGTATCTCTAATTGCATTTTCTTTTTCTCTCAACCAAAGACTCCCTGTATGCTGGAATCTTCTTACTGCCACTGGTAATCCACAGGCACTGTATGTACTGGCTCACCCATTTAATTTCCTCTTTCATGTTTTGAATCAACATTTTGAAAAGAACCCATAGTAAGCACACTCTGACCTATTAAATGATAGTTTAAATTAGAGGTCAGATTCTACACTTCAAACAGAGAACATTTTTAAAGTGAACATATACCATGGTCTTTTATTGCCAGTTTAAGATAATGGGTTAGCCACATTCTGATGTCCCTCCCAAGTAAGATTTATACAAGGAGACAAGTTTTTGTAGAAGACTAATTCAGGAAAGGCAAGACAACCCCTAGCCTACATGTAACAGTGTCCAGGTGGAATGGAAATTGAACAACATCAATATTATATTTTGATTTTTATTACAATGGTGAATTATAGAATAGCTCTAATAAAGACAGTGGGTTACTCTGGATTAATAACAGCATAACCTAAGGCCAGGCTCTAGTGTTCAGTAATTATTTATCTTGTAAAAATGTACAGAAAACTACGTAAGGTGAAGACAAACATGTATTTCTCCCATCAACTAAAAATTGTTGCTATGTATTAAAGCTACTCGTGATCAGGTTTTGTATATGAGAACACATAATACACAATAACCAAATATTAACGTAGTCATCATTTATCGGCAAACCCCAAACCTATCAAACATGACATGACTAGAGTGCATCATAACAGACCACTTAAGTCCAATTTATGGCAGACAAACTGTGAACTTGGACCAGTTTTAGACATCGTATTATGCAATTAATTAATAAATAAAACCACCGGTCTTGATGACAAAACACAACTATTAAAATACTTGCCTTTCAAAGATACTTAGTTCTGCTTTCCATTCCCCCATGCCCTGAAGGTGAAATCTTTGTGACTAAAATATTAAATATTCCCACATTTGTTTCAGAAAACAAAAACATAGTTGTAAATGTTTATAGATACTTGTTATGTTCTTTCACTATGACCTTATAAGCGCACTACAGGAAAGAAGAAACAATCTTTCAGACAGGGATTTTTGGGGAACATCTGAAAGACCTTAAATAACTTAAAAATAAACCAAACATTTCTCATGTATGGTTCTTGAAACCATGCTGTGTAATACAGCTATAATCTGAAATAGGACCATGAACAGTAATGCCAAGTTACACAGTAAATTTGAGTTTCAAATAGGTTCAGTGCACAGTAGAAAGATCTTTTAAGCTGAAACTTCAGGAATTTGTGGAGTATTTTTAGGCTTAACCAAGGCTGTTGGTTGTATCTATATTTTCTATTGAGAAAATAAGACAAGAGTAGAATGCCATTAATGCTGTTGGCTTTGTTAACAAAAAAACCCCAAATACTAACCCAAAACGTGTAACTGTTATTTCTCCATGCACAGCATCCCATCAGCAAAAAGACATCCTTAAGTGACTGTCTTCACAGTAGATGAGAAACAAGGAATGCAATTTCTAACAGAAATACTCATTGTAAGGCCAGGATACTGAACTTGTGCAGCGATTACGCTCCAATCTCGCTGTTCACACTGAGTGACTGTACTGGGTATTTGTCTTTTTAGCTTATGTTGACTGTCCTTAAGAATAGAGGACTAGAAGAGTTAGAGTTACAAACAAAAATGGAACTCAATCAAAGTTCTGTCATAGAAGCAAATACAGCTACCAACAAAATCACTTACACTTTTAAAATACTAAATAGCTATATTAGAATCAACAGAAGTATTAATTGCATCACCTTACTTGATATGTACTTCTGTTTTGTTTTATTTAGAGGAGGACATTCTTGAAAAATTTTAAGTCTCTTAATAGAGAGGCTTTCTTAGATGTCTGGGAACAGACAAAGTGCTTAATTATATCACTAATTTATCTCCTGTGGCCCCATTTTGCATTCAGGGCAGGTCTAGTAACTTCATGTCTCAGAGTGAAACCACAGAATTCTTTACATTAAACATGAGAAAGAAGGGCTGAGTCAAAGCTACGCATGGAGACAGTACAGTTCAAGTGAATTATTAGATGCCATTTCTGTCAGGATGCTCCCTTTTTTTCCAAATTACCCCTTGCCCAGAAGAAAGGCATTTATGACAAGGGAAAGTTAGAAACAAAATCCTGAAGCCAGTAGCCCATGAACGGTAGTAAACTAGAAAGTTTTAAAGGAATGCATTGTAACAAACAAATATGATTGAACAAAACACCTGTTAAGTATCAAATGCATTGAATCTATCATTCTTTCGTAGGAAGGATTTGCTGCAGAAGGATTTAATTGTGGAACAGACGCTTTAAAGAAGGCAAAAAGCCTTAATGAGTTTGATGTGAAAGAATAAAATCACAAATAAGGACAAAGTAATGTAAAGCTTCCTAGGCTCTAACTGTACGTTGCTTCTCATATGGTTTGTCCAGAATGCTTTAAAAAAATCTCCACAACTTGTAGAATTAATACCGATATGCACATAAATCAACATGATTAGGTCAAGTCTGCCTTTCCTTACTGCATGAACGAACACGAAATAGGAAGCCAGGAGTAAATCTGTCTGTAGTTCACTTTATAAAATGGCATTGACACATGACCATTCAGTGCCATTTTGTGAAGGTGACTGCAGAAGGTGAAGGCGAAGAAGAAAAAAAAAAGAAGAATAAAACCTGCAATAGGGAAAAGGAGAAGAGATTTCAGAACATAACAGAAGTATTTTAAGTCCAATATACATGCCAGATGCAGTGCCCTGAAGCAGCACCTCCAAACAGATAGTTATGTTTTGCTAGATCAGCAAATAAAGAAAATTTCTAAGTTAAACAAAAATAGAACCAAAGAGAACTTCACATTCTAAATGGCTTTCTCAGATCAATTTTTATTTTAAAATATGCAGAGTTCTAAGGCTGAGAACAATAGATATGTTTCTGCAATATAACAAGAAAATAAGTTAATTAACTTAAACAGATTAAACATAGGTTTAAAAGAAATGAACAAAAACCTCCATGACACAATGGCTGAAATCTGTGTATTCATGTACTCGTCCAGTAAAATAAAATCCAAAAGTGATATTCATTATGAACTATGAGGAATTAAACTGAACATTATAATATTATTGGACATATAAAAATAAAATTTAAAGCTCAAGTCGCATTTTGCAAAAATTCATGTATGTCTGTAACTCTGTACACAGATAGGAGTTGCCATGAAGTCAATGAGCCTACTTCACAGTACCATACAGTTACAGATACAAAAACGTAGTCCTGCTAACAGCATGTGCCATTGAAGTTGTTTACACTAGGCTTCCACACAAAATAAACTGCAGCGATTATTCATTTAACATAGGAATAGTCTCATGCTTTCAGCTCCCCTTTAACTATGTAAGCATTTTATACAAAGTAGCTTTCAAAGCATCATTTCTCATCTAAAGTTAGCTCACAATATTTCAAGTAATTACCTGAAACTGATTTAATGCTCAGAGTTAAGAAGTTTCAATTTCTCCATAGCTCAGCTTTATCACTATTTTTTCAGAAGTTCCATTACTTCTGAATGTTTTAAATCTTTTTAGATGTTTAACAGTCCCACTGATACAGAACAGATAAACAGTCTGCCAAAGTTCATAAGACCCTGGAAGATGCCTAAGCATCTTGCCTCCATGCCCAGACAAAACCAGTAAGCAATAGATTGGATTGTATAAGACACTGTTGCTAATTCTGCGAGTCGGGCACCTATGGTGTTAGGTGGTGATGAACTCAGTGCTCTACTTTCTCCTCCTTACAGGGCTTCACTGCTTGTGTTCCCCATATGGTTCCCATATGTTCTAGCCCATGGACAGAGTTTTTACATATGTTTGACCACAGTCAAAACTCCACCTGCTTGAAGTTAAAGAATCAAGTAAGGGGAAAAAAACCCCAACCCAACAACCACAACAAAAAACCCAACCAAACAAAAACAAAACCCCCAATACTATAGCCTCTGTTTTTATCCAGTCAAAAAATTTATTTCCAGCTATACCAGAGCCAATGTACTTTAACAGGAGTCCATAGCTGTTTAATCAGCAGAGAGTACTTTCTAGGTACAACATACTTTCTTCTATTGGAAGAAAAGGACCTTTTACCATTTTAAATGCTGTACATCAGTTCTATGCTTCCCAAAATATTTGCTTTATTTTGATATGCATATATTTGTATGTACATATATAGCACATACATAAAAATATCTATCTGTATCTCACTGACAGCCTGTTCCCTCTGCACCAGAGCCAAATAGCAGCAGGGTGAAAAATAGAAAATAAAGGTGGCTAGTATCAGGCTGCCACTGCTATTTCCTCTTGGTCATCCCTCCCTCCTAGTAAGCTTTTTGGACTGATCCAGGAGCGTACAGCCACTTGGATAAATTGCACTGGTGGCCAGTGCAACTGCTCAACTGTGGCCATCACCTTCCCAAGGACCTCCGTCTTCTAGTCACAGGCTTATTATGATTTGAAACTGGCTGGAAAAATGCATGCAGGACCAGTTTTAAGATGATTGCTGGAACTTTACCCAAAATGAATTTGTATCTGTAAAGGGAAAAACAAAAAGCCTACCCAACAATTCTCTGCAGCTTAGCTGTATATTATTTGGAATAAAATTTTCTAGGACGCATACTTGGCAATACTCTCTCTAACACTTCCCCTATCATTAGATTACATGTTGCTCTCAGCATGAGGAATATAATCAAAGAATCCTGCTATTCAAAATCCCTTTCCCATTTCATAATTAGACAAGCAGTGAAGGGATAGAGAGCAGTTCACTTCTGTAGTAGCCTAGCACCTTGTATTTACAATAGCATTTAATTTTGTAGTTTGGGATCCAAATTGTGTAGTAATCCTTTCCTTGTCCTAAAACTTCATTGATGATCATATGAAAGAAAATAGTGTAATACTACGTAAAGAAGTACTTTCCTAATACATGAAACAATTGAAATTACCTGGAGTAAGATTATGATTTTTCTTTAAAACTTTGAAATTTTTAAGTATTAAAGAATACAAAGAAGTCCTCAGCTCTTTATGACTGTGTATAAAAAAACCCCATATTCAGTTAAACACAAGGATCAACTTCCTTTTTAAATATACTTTACTTAGACTAAAATTAATGCCAAATTCCTTCAGCTTGAAACAAGTGATTTTAAACAGTACTACAAAATTCATACCATGCACTACATGCTATAAAGTGGGCACTGAACTGTTCACAAACTAGCTATTCCCACATAAGACTTTACAAGAATGAATACTTAAGAGATTATCAAGACCATTACAATTTCTAGTTACTCTGAGTTTGTTCTTGGTGCGATACTCCTATTCTACAATTTTAAACAGAACAAAAACATTAGCTTGCATTGTATTTTAATGAGGAATGGGACTTTATTACAGTTTTAGCAAAGTTCAGTCTGCTAGTCTAATTCCCCTTTCTCTCCCAAGCTCTTTTGATCTCCTAGTAAAAAAATTTCAGAGATTAGAATTTTTTTAACCTACCACATCATTGAACAGATGTTAGTTAACATGAAACATTAACCTTTTTTCAGATGATTGGTAAGCACAGTAACTAAATTTTAATGTTAAAAAAGGAAAGAAAACGCATATGCCACAAACAACGCATGAAAAATGGCAAACTTGTTTTTGCACCTGTTACTCCGTTACCAATATATATGAAGGCTGCTGCAGGCATTTATTTTTTTACCCAAACATATGGGACCACAATATATTAAGGTATGTATGTCAGAGACAGATCTTTCATATGGCCTTGAAAGGCTTACATACAATAGGCTTTCCTACTTGAGCTGCAACGGCCTTAAACAAGTGACTTGTAATCCTTACACAAGTCAGGTGCAAAGAAATTAAGTTACAATACAAGCACAGGCCTGAACTTGTCTGCATGAAGCCCTGCTAGTTTTAGACAGATCACACAACAGGGCTAATCTCTGTTTTTCAGCAGGACTGGAACAAACAAAGCACACTAAACAGTGAAAACTGAAGTTCTTTATGAGTTTCCAGTACTAAAAATGATAAATATTTAAGTTATAATGATAAATGTTACATGAAATTCAATAAAATGCAATGAATCACTGCAATTTTTATTACAGCGCTTTGAAACTGCCACCATGTTCCCCAGTCTTAGCAGTGTCCACAAAAAAACCCAAACCCACACCCAAAATGAGCCGAAAGTTTTGATAAAAGTCTCTCAGAAGTCCAAGACAACTGGTGGGTTTTTCCACTCCCCCCGTCCCCCCAGTAGTGTTAATGACATCTACAACTGATGCTGGATTTTTTTTTTTTTAGAAATAATGCTTCAGAAGAGCTGACTGCACACACAAAATACAGTTAGACCTTCAGTTACAGGATTTACAAGTTAGTTAGCTATATGATGTCATTTTCTTGGCAATGTTGTAATTTACTTTCCATTTTCCATCCATTTCTCTCACTGAGAAGACAACTAAGTGTATTTTCCTCTACACAGGCTCTCAGGCTTATTTCTTTGCCAACAGACATACCCGGGGGCAGTGGTGAAGGAAAACTATGATGGCTAAGCATCAGCTGAGGGAGAACGGCCTCCTGCCTGCTGTACAAGCCCCACACCTTGTCATCATACTATGTTTGGGTAAGTTCAAAGAGCTGCCGGGGAATGCACACCTGCCGTGCACACAGAATGCCAGTTGTCACACTTCCAAACTACACTTTTCTAGAGAAACACTAGACACAATCTAGAAAACATTGCATATACACACAGGTGAAGTTCAGAGCATCCTTTCCAGGGTTTCCACTGCAAGATGAAAGATGTCTTCGCTACATATGAGACTCATGAAATTTAACTGTTCCAGTACAGTCAGAAAATCTTTAAGGACACCCTTCACAGTATTTTTGCCATTTTCTCAGGCCTTTGAGGCATAGCGTGAAGACAGCAATTAAGTGCACGCTCACTGTAGGTGTTTTGAATATCTAATTTTTCCCTCGAGGTTATATGGTCACACATATCATTATGGATGTCTGTGCTAAACTCCAGAGTCATTGTACACAAGTAGGTGTGTTTACAGTAGTGGGTGCAAAGACACACGCACTGGTGTCATAGCTGTAACTCTATAACCATAACACTAACGATGCATCACAAGGAACAGTACCACCAATGCTACCTATGAACTGTTAGGTTAACCACCTTGAGAAATTCAGGCCTATATACTATAAGAGTGTTATACCCATATCTTAATACTGACTAAAATCGTGACAATCTGCTTCAGTTTACATGTTGCTGTAAGGAAAAAAAAAAGAATAAAATACTGAAGTTGACTGAGAAATATGACCAATTATCTAGAATATAATCTAAAAAAACCTGGAAAAACGTCACTAAATTCCTATTAATATCTGTCTTCTTACCCTGGTGTTAGTATTCTGCAACATCAGTGCCCTGCAATCATTCCCAAAGAGCCTTGTGTATTTTCATATTCTTTCCTCCCTTCAGCCATTTCTAGAACCAGAAAATCTGCACCTTATCTGGACCTATCTGCACCTATTCGTAGCAGAGGTTACAACAACATGACTGTATATAGAACAAGCTTTTTTTTTGGATAGTCTTATAAGAACAAGTTGCAATACCAATTTTTAAGCATTTACATTCTTTAATAACAAACCTACCTCTTGTTTACTGCATTTCATGGTAGGAACATTTCTGTTTTATATTTTAGCAGGGAAAGATTATAGAACTTAACAACCAAAAAATCTTAAGCTAACAACTGTTCGTTCAGCTTCATTGCATGATGCCACTGATCACTCGTTGTCCAG
This sequence comes from Steatornis caripensis, assembly GCA_013398225.1. Lineage (NCBI taxonomy): Eukaryota > Metazoa > Chordata > Aves > Caprimulgiformes > Steatornithidae > Steatornis > Steatornis caripensis. The sequence goes on from VZSC01000694.1 coordinate 52,380, forward strand.
GACATGTTTTGCAGCAACATTCTGCACTGATTATTTATTGCTTTGTGATGTTTGTTAGTTTGTTAATTGTGGTTCTGGATATCAACACAGTAACAGGTTTCTCTTGCCTTTCTTTTTGGTTTATTAATAGCACAGTGCTGAGTATTCTCCACTGTTCATGAACATTGACTTGCAGGAGCTTTTATCAGGCCATTGGCAGGGCACATGCTTAGGAATATCTGCATAGTTAAACTGATTTATAAATCAGTGAATATATACAGCTTCCAATAGCTCTGCAATAGACAGTCAGGCAAACTGTTAGATGAGGAGTTAAGTTGTTCGTATTTAAGAATCTAAACCTGAAGTTTTTCTTTCTTCCAGCAGACTTCTATCAGAAGCCTACACACAGAATACTGAACATCAAAAAGCCACAGTACTGATTCTAGAGAAAAATATAAATTGTCAATATGATTGTTTGGCTTGCTTTAACCTTATAAATGACCTTAAAAAGTAGAACAATGAATAGCAGGAAGTTTCCACTAATCCAGTTACTGCTTTCATCAGTAGAAATGTACCTAGAACGGCTAGCTCATCTTCTAGCTTTCTTAGAGCAGATTGGATGTTTATATAGCACACCCAGAATGTTATTGTAAAATTAGAAGATACAAAACCTCACTCCTGAAAAAAACCCATACGACTACTTTGTATTTCCTTTTCAGGATAGCTCTCTGCATACTTTCCTTTTATAAGAAAAGAATGGAGTGGCTTATTCCAATGCAATTTCATTATAATGTAGTAGAAAAGTGTTTTATTAATGCTCCCTAAGAAAAGCCAGCCTGATACACTAACTACTTAAACTGCTGCCTCTAGGCTAGCTTCCTAGAAGTTTCTACCACATGAGGTGCTAAAGGGGTTCTGTAGTTGCTGGTACATTTCACCTGCCTTTCTATCCAACACAATCTATTCCAAAAGCAGAACATTTATACTATAGAAAAGATGACACTGATGCAATAAGTAAGATGGGACAAGATGACAGATCTCTTTTCTTCAGTTTAAATGAGCCAGTGAAGGGAAGGGTGCTAGGTGTCATCTTTCTAAGACAAGTGAAATAGGATTCTAGCTGAAAGAGTCAATTTATATGCTGAAGTAAGCCAATGCTGCCCATCCCCTCTGGTTTGTTTGGGGTTTTTTTTGGTTTTTTTTGTTTTTTTTTTTTAAGTTGAAGTGCAACTAGCTACATTCATCCTAAACGATGGAATTTTCTCTTTCTGCTTGGCATTCTCAATTATGAGAGTGCAACTTAAGTGCTGTATCACAGAAGTAGCAAGAGAGAGCTACTACAGAAAACCCCTCCTTTCTGCAAATAGAAGTGAGGATGGGGAAAGCGCACAGGGTTTCTCTTAGTTGCATATGTAAAATGAAGTGGTTATCATTAAAAAAATATCAGCTAGCACTCTCTATACATTGAACTTCACACTAATTACATTAGTATTAAATTAACATTATCAAATTGTTAATTGTTAGTTTGCTTTAAAAGAAGCTAGAAAACAGTTTCCAAAGGATCTCTGATGATGTTAGATGTTACTCGAGCTCTTACTAGCTTACTCTATCCAATAGTCAGCATTTCTTACGAATCTGTAAAATTGCAGGCCTACTCGCTAATCATTAACTTATTCTCTTAACTGACCAATGATTTATCAGCCTTGACTCTCAAACTAATATGCAGTTACCCCAATAACTACAGACATTTGAGTAACTGCAGAGAAGTATAAGGGCTCTCAAAAAAAGGAAACATGCATATAGAGAAGCCCTGCCCCCAGTTATCTATAATGCAGTATTACTGTACTTACTATATTACTATGTGTATTACTATATCACAAAAAGTTGAGCTTTGGTATTTGACAAAGTGTGACAAAGTTGTGGTGACCTTTAAAATCACACCACTTCATGAGCAAACCCGTGTTTTGTGAATATGTTCAAATACTGTCTTTTAGACCCTAAAAACATCCTTCATCCTTTCTTTTGTGCACGAGAGGAACATCAAGTTCAGGGCTTATCCTTTGACAGGCAAGAATTCCACTTACTCTGTGCACCATTAAGAAGTTTTTGGGTTTCTTCTCCTCACCTCTCCCTATCTTGTGACTACCACAACACAGAGCAATATTTTAGTTCAATACTTGCTTCTCTAGATTACCTGTGTGGTTTTTAATCAGAAAATTTCTGCTGAAAAGAACTCAAATTTTTCCAAATTCTTACTTTTCAGACTATAGATGAGCATCAGCTTTTGCATACCTGTTTCAAAGTAAGTTTTAACAGAATGAGACTATGAAAAAAGAATAAGCCTGTAACACAGAGTAATCTTTAAATTAATCATCAGCCTTTCTTAGATTAGGGAAGACATTTTTGTCTCCTGATTTTCCTTTTAACATGCTGAACTTCTGCAATTTAGTTCCATTGGTCAAGACCATGTAATGTATTTTTTTTTCTAACCATTTGGCTTTTCATAGTTTGACAATCGAGGAGTAGTTTACACTTATTAGCTCTTGAGCAATAAGCTCTAGGTACAGACCCATGATATAATTGTGGGTGACTGCTATAGATACTGTTGCCAAACAACAAGTTGGGACTTTACACCCACAGTGTAATAAACTAGCTGTAGCTACAGCAACTGACAGGTGCTAAAGAGGATAGTTGGGAGGATATGAGAAGCAGTATTCAAGGAGTGAGCAGGAAATAACTTTCTGATTCCTTGAGCAAGTGAAGGCTACAAAGACATCCCATGTTACTTAGATAGTTTATCAAAATTATAAGCACTAAAAGTCAGTAACACAAAGCCTCATAAACCCATATTTTTTGGGCAAGACAAAAATGATTAGCACACATCACAAAAGTTACTATTTTAACACTCCACCAGTGGTGTAGTATCTATGTGAAATTATTTTTAGTGCATTATTGAAGCACAAAATTTTATTGTGCTGATATGGTATGCTGAAATTTGAATAGTATAAAATCTTATCATTTTTAAACGTGCAGTTTCTTGTTTCCTATCTTTTCTTCCTAACGGGTTTTCCAAAAAGTGCCTAGGAAAGATAGATATGCAAATTTCACATTGCAGAATAACTCGAACTACATAAATTCAGGTTATGTTCCTAAATGCTCATAGCCAAGTCTGAGGGACTACAACCTTAGAAATTTAGGGAAGTAAAAAAACTAGAAAGAATGTTGACCTAAATCAACTTATGCCTTATTCATAAGGATTATATTATGAATGCAGTATATTCTTCTACTTCCTCAACTTACTCACAGTAAGTTATTCTCTATTAAAATAGTTTAGAGTGTGCCAACGAGACCTGAAAGATAAAGATACTTAGTACAAAAGCTCTATCAGCTGGAATATCCAGATTTTTATTTCTTCCTCTTCTGCTGCAATCTCATTCAACAGAAGAAAAGCAGTTTCTGGCATTTTTGCTTCATTTTTTGTCCCACTTCTCTGCCCTCTATGCATTTTACCCTCTACCTCAACTTTTTCTTCCCTATTTTTTTTTCCATTTCTATTTCTGCCCTGGAGTTGGTATCCACTTTACTNCAATCTCATTCGACAGAAGAAAAGCAGTTTCTGGCATTTTTGCTTCATTTTTTGTCCCACTTCTCTGCCCTCTATGCATTTTACCCTCTACCTCAACTTTTTCTTCCCTATTTTTTTTTCCATTTCTATTTCTGCCCTGGAGTTGGTATCCACTTTACTATCTCATTACAGGAAGACCGTGTTCTGCGTTCCCTTACGAGAAGGAAAGATTGACTGTGTTTTTGATACAAATCTTTACATCACACTTGGCTCCAGGTCACCCAGCAGGTTTGAGTTTGAACTGTAAAATGACTCAGTGCAATACTCCAGTAAAGATTCTCCATAAATTCTAAAGAAGATTGTGTTTTAGCCATCTGAGCCTTGTAGTCCTTTCGTAATAAAGTATAAGAAGTCTAATACAACATGATTGAATTTAGAGTTATACATTATTTTTAATCTGCCACTACTAAAGGTGAAGTTGCTACAGGGACAACCTGAAACCTTGGTTCCTGCCTCATTCCCCCATTCATTATTCAGAAAACTGATTTTAACATGAACTGTATCTGCAAAAATTACACCTTGATTTGCTAACTATCAGAGAAAGGGGAAAAGGGAGGAAGTCTTGTTCCCACACCTTCTTTTACAGCAAAGAAGTACCTAGTGGCTGATGGGTGAAACACAAAGCTAATGGAGTAGGCACGTGCATTTAAGATGAGTCAAAGATAATTAATTGGCAGATATGCTTTCCCTTCATTTCTGCTGTAGATGATACAATGAGGTACAAGAATCAGCACCATAGATTTCTGACTACTATGAAGTTTCACCATCCATAAGCCAATTGTCCAGACTGTGGTTAAATTGGTAAGCTGGGGTGGGGGGGAAGAGGGGCTTGTTTGGTTTTATACATATTAGTTTCAAGCATTAGTTTAAGTGTTTACTTTGGATGTTTCCAATTTTTATTACTCAGATGAAAACATTTACATTTTCTGGTTGTCCAAAGACCTAAGCACTGGAAATCCAGACCACAGTGCCTCAATTTGTGCTCAAATATTTAAGTGTTCCAAAACACTTTAGAATTTGGTCATTGTTGGTTTATCTAATTCATTGTAAAGAGCCAGAATAACATCTTAAATATTAAAAATATAATGATCTCCTACTGACATCTGTGGGAATGTTGCTATTGATTTCAGTTAATACAGGATACAGAAGAGGCCTTGTAATATAATTATAAATAAGGGAAAAGGAAAAAGTTACAGAAATATTTCAAACATCAGATTTGGATACAGATAACGCACACACATAAAATCACGGAAATTGTTCCGCTGCTTCTTTGCCAGTCACCATCAGACTGTTGTTCTTATAAAACAGGCTAGTCTCTCAGCTCACTTGGTGCTCAAGAGAATACAGTCCAGAAAAGCAGTTCACAGGCATATCACAAAACTTAACTGATGACTACTGACCTCTATTTTTGGCAAAGATAACAGACGTATTATGCAGGATAGAGCTGTTAGCGGTCAATAACATGCCTTTTGGCAAGTCTAAAGGAACTCAGAGAAAAGACATTTCCGCAGTGGACTGGGTCTACGGTAACACCACTGCAATTAACAGGATCCACAAACGAGCAAATCACAGCAAAGTTTGATCTAGTCTTCACACATCCGATACAGCTCAGCATGCATCTTAGTATTTTTAAAATACTAAAAGGTGCAGTAAATTTTTTTCCTTTTTAAACAAAGATATTTTTAGAGACACCTGGGGTGTATCATATTCGTTTGCTAAATAGGTCAGTATTATAGCCCAGCTTCAGAACTATTAAGACTTTTTCAAGAAAATGCAAATAATCTCTCAGACTCCTAACCACATTATCCTGCCTTTTCCAAAGTTCTTTGGCTTTCTTTATCTCTAAATAAGTAGTCTATCAGAGAGTGTGCTGGAAGAACAGAGCTCCTCTTTTGCTTGAGGAAAGATTCTTCTGCAGTAACAGCTGAAGTAGAGCAGAAAGCAGTGTTAGAAGCCTGACCCTGGAGAAGGCCATTTTTTCTAAACACGGTATATATCTAGAAAAATGGTTATCATTGCAGAGAAAAATTTACCGTTAAACAAAAATACATTTTCAATCACAATTCTGTATTGTCCCCAATAATAGGGAAAACCAGTTATTTTCAGAATTCAGCTTGGGATTATTCAATGGTAATATTTTCAAACAAGCAGAAAATACCCCACAGTCAAACAAAGTTCAATGAATAGATTACTTCCATGCATATGACCAACTGCTTGATTGCAAAAATAGTAATTATGCATTTGGTAATATTTTTATAAGACTCTGCGCGGTTATTACTTTTAATTTTCTCATACTTTTGTTCTATAGTTTGAAACCTGCAACTCTGCTTCCTATAAACAACCTGCAAAGCAAATACAAAAAGCAACTACATTAGAACTGTTTGCTTTGTACTGTTTGCTGTTCTGCCGCTCCCAACTTTCAACACAGAGTGTTAACGCACACAAAAGTGGTTTCAGAACAAACCATGAAAACGTATGCAGGCACACAGAAACCAGTAGCCATCATTCAAGGAGAGTCCTTCCCCTCAATTCTGTTTCAGCAGCATCATCAAAAAAATATTACTACAAACACCCTTTTTAACCAGCTGAATTAACATACTATTGAGAGTTACAGGAGCAGATGCATGTTATATCACCAAAAGCAGGCTACATTGCCCATAATCAAAAGTTCAGAGACAAGACACTTTATCAATTTGTTATTGTCAAAAAGCAAATGAAGGCTTTAAAAAAGAGAATGTTTCCTCTTTACAGTATAGTTCCTGTTTGTTTGTTTTGTAGTGATCAAACCTTTTGTCAGAAATGTTACAAATACTTGGCTGACAACTTCACTTTAGTAGATCGAGCAGTATCATTTCAACGCTAGCCAAAGAAGTACAAACTAAGTGCTGCTGCTGATCTTTCAAAAATTCAGAAATTATTTCGAGGAAAGCACAGAACTTGAGTTAATTCTACATTAATGTAAACGTACTACATCTTTGGCTCTGCAGTTCCTCTTTCAAAAACTCAACTAGAAAATAAATATAATGCATCTGAGAACTTTTAGTGATATACTTGATCAAAAATAGTGAAGTAGAACTAAACTCTTCACAGTGGAACTCATCCAGAAAATTGTTTTAGTTTAGAACTGCTGCCATACACTAGGAGTCCTCATACCAATATTCTGTGGCAGAAATATTTTAACATTTATCTCTGTACTAAAAATCAAACTACACATTTTTCCATATTTATTTATTAGAGAATTATGTGAACTTAAAAAAATACATGCTTCTGAATGCATATGCTGAAATAAATTCAGAAAAGTAAAAAAAAAAAGGTGGTTTTGTCAAAACTTGAGAAATACCTTAAAGGAATCTAATCCCTTCCCATCTACATGTTATTTAAGAGTAAACCGTACTTTTTCCCAATCCTTTTCTACTTCACATTAGTTCTGTGAACTGCCAGCAGGAAAACAAAAATAAAGTTTATATTTTGAAGTTATTTTAAAAATATGTATTTCACTTACCTAATTCTTTAGAAACTGGAGAATCAGCTGATATATCCCCAATCTTTGCAAGGCTATCATAGTATGCTCTTCCAGCCACTACCATAGCTTGTTGGGGGGGGGGGGGGGGG
>VZSC01000694.1:59786-74299 GCA_013398225.1 Steatornis caripensis
AAAAAAGTGTTAAAAAAAATCAAAGCACTTTCCACTTTCATTAATCTACGATCCTATGAAATTTTGTAATCCAGGGCACATAGTAAGAGAGAGGTATATGACAATAAGGAAATCCTGCTATCAGAGAAAGTTACACAAGTCCCCGTGCTACCTGCTAATTTGTGAAACCAGGTGACACAGACAGAACACCAGAATATAGTTATGAAGGTTTAGGCTGTTATTTACTTCCGAATTTCATGCATATCCAGGAGCAACGAGCATCCAGTGGGTAGGTTTAGCCATAAGCTATTGGTCAGCACATAATAAAATTCCTTGGTATAGATAAAACTGTTGGAAAAAGGCAAAATGCAATCCCAAAGTTACTAGAAATGCCAAGGTCTCTGCCCTGTATTGGCCGGCCACACCACTGATCTGAGAAATGGCTACTGGCTGAGAGACAACGGACCTGCAGTTGCAACAAGGAGACACGGAGCCCTTCAAGAGCAAATCATAATTTACTCTTTAGATTAGCCTTCTTTGAAGCAAGTTACTCTTCCAGCTATGATGAAATACGCTTTGCCAGGTATGATATATTTAAAAGAAAAGTGAAAGGTTTGATACATCTGATACAGCCACTCCTAAAAATTACCATTATGGGTAACACTGTACAGTCATCATATACTGCAATGATAAATATGATTTCTTGTCAATCAACACATTGAAATCCTACATATAAACACCAACTTTTCCACTTTCAGGAAATTTTAGGCCTAAAATGCTAAAACTTCAAAAGTCTCTGAAAGATGATGCTCACGTTATGGAATTTATCTGTTTGGCACCCCTTTATCACAATTTTCAACATAATATCAATATTCCTGAGATTATTATAAATTACATTGTTCAGCAATTTAGTCAGCTTAAATGTTGGAAGATCTCTGGTTTCTTGGACAGACAGGAAAAATTAGCATTGATATGTACAATTGCTGCACAGAGTTATGTTGACACTCCTGGAGAATACCTACTTTTATCTTTGTCACTGAACTCAGGATGGCAGAGAATTCTGCATTCCAAGTACTTAAAGCAATAAAAATCTGAGGCAAGAGGCACATACACAGTTTAAGAACAAACCGGAAGGTTTAACATTCCCAACCAAAAAGACAGACCCTCGTTACTACTTGGATGCTCATCTTTTTTTTTTTCCCCCGGGACAGTTTCCCCCCCTTTTATTGTTTATACTTCAACTCCAGTTTTACAGGAACCAAAAAGCTCTTAATATATATCACTAAGGTTTCAGTTATTCTCAGTTAATCATTTCCTGGTTATAGCTGATTTAAACAGCAAAGCCAGTTTTGCTAGAACAAACACGGAAACATCAAGATTCAAACTGCAGGGAGGCCAGCAGTGAGAAACATTTTACATCTGTAGTAGATCTACACCACACAATGGTTGCCTTGCATCTCCACAGTATCTAGAACTGATCTGCACACCACAGAGAAAAGAAATAACAAGGACAAACTGTCAAGGTTTTATTGTAAAAGGCAGTGAAAAGTACTTCTTGAAATAAGTCTTCATAATTTTTTTGTAGTAGCACATTTTTAACCTGAAGTGGAAGCCAAGCAGACTCTCATTGTTCACTTCAGAATATTTTTTTCTGAGAGGAATGTAATTGGCAATAGCCAAATATAGTATTTCAGGTCTGTATTTTACAGGTTTTACTAGCAAAGGTGACATCTTTGGTTACCTAACAATATGTTCACCGAGAAGCCCGAAACTCTTCCAAATGAAATAAAGATTATTTTCGGGTCTCTATTGCATTAGACAAGAGTAATTTCTGTCTAAGCAGTGTCTCAGAAGTGCTCTATAGTCAAACTTCCTGAAGACAAGAATTATACTGGCACTACTGATGGGGCAGTATGCCATCCATACGTAAAGATTTTATGCCATTCCAACTCCTCCTATCTAAGGTTTTCTCAAGATAGCCCCAAGTCAATCTTTTATCCTACTGCAGGCACTAAGAAGAATTTTTGTGATTTCTCCTGTGCTAATCAAGGCAAATCAAGAACTCCACTTGTATCATCTCTTTACCAGTACTATGGCTAGTAAACTCCTTCTGCAGAAAAGGAGTTTTGACCCTTTATCCTCAAAATGTATAAAAATACATTATAAACACATCAGAAGTGCTTGTAAGTTTTATGTTGTGAGCCTACTCCGACTTGTTTGGAAAGCTGCAAAGTACTTGTTTAGCAACAGAGTATTTACTCCTTGTTACAGATCTATTTATACCACTCCGAACTTAGGGAGAATAGATTAACAATTTATAAGAGCTCAAAGATTACTTCAATGTAGTTTCTCAAGAGTTGTTGCAACATTGTAAACATTTATTCATTTGAAATTAAGCAGTCACGCAAGATACGCTTTGTCAGCCAGTCTTAAGCTGCAAACTTGCTAGAACACAATACCCATCAGCCTCTGCGGCGTTGCTGTGCACAGTTATATTGTGAATTACTGATGACAAACTGAATTAAAAGAGAAGAGGCACAATGTAACATATCAACAGTAAAGTATATGAAAAGCAGAACCATCGGAAACTGGCATAAAAATCTTTTGGCCAAACATGAAAACATTTGTTATTATTTCTGGTACTAGGTTAGGTATTAGGTAACCACAATGTTAATCTATTAGGTTAGGCATTACTGCCAGTAAGTCAACATTTCCCTATTTTTCACCTCCAGCAGGCTTTGGTTTTATCTTTTTCTCAAGCCCGGTCTAAAATTTGCACAAAGAGAGATTTCAATGTCTGTTTGGCTATGCGCTACTTCTACAGGATCACATTTCTCAGAGTACTAGATTACACATAGGGGAAAGATATGCCAGACTTGAATGAGGCAAAATTAGAGAGATTTTACATTGCTTTAATATGGTATCAAGCAGCTCAACAGGTCTGCATAGGTGAAATGGAGCAAGCTCTAACAGGCCCTACAACATAAGCTTTGGGAATCTAGAGCCCAGTCTTTGAAACCAGTTCTTAGACAGTTTCTGTGAAGTCACCAATGGAAGTAAACAACCACTTTACAAAAAGTTTGAGACTGGGTCCTTAGATTCAAATTTATTCATTCTGATTTCCACTCCTTTAAAAAGATTCCATCAGGTTTAGTATGGATAAGAAAAAAATCCACTTTTGCAACTCTCACTCATTCCAGTTGTTCTGTTCACAGTGTTACTTATGTAGGGATGTGTAAAGGTGAGCAGGAACAGATCTAAGAATGTGGAACATCTTTAGAAAATAATTCCAGGTGGGAAAAAAAGAGAACATCTAATTTACATAACTGTTTTTCCCCTTTATATTATTATTCTATTGTGGGTTATTTACACTTTATGTTTAGTTTATTTTGCAGTAGCTCTGTCCCTAAGTGTTTGGGATGCAACTTCTGCAGGACTGTAAGAAAAAAAAACAGAGAATGTATATATGTTTAAGTGTTTGCGATTTTTTTTTCTAATTAAACACATCTAAAGTTGAACTTGGAAATTAAGCTTATACACAAACCTCATATCCAATACACATATTTAAATTAAAATTAATCATTCTTTCTAAAGTTGGCACCTAGAAGACTTACCATTAACAGCTTTTTCATAATTCTTCCCCAGATTTATTAAATTCCTCAGTCCTGGATTGAACTGTTCCATAACATTCTAGCAAACAGAAAACAAAATTCGCATTATAACCAAGACAATTCAAGAGTGGATGGAAGTATTTATCTCAGTGTCACTTAGGTCTAGTTTTGTGTTTTATACGTACAGCATACATCTGAAATGTCTGTGGGTGAATGAAAGATAGAGAATACTTAGGACGAAGAGAAGGGCAAAGTATGGAAGGGAGAAGAAACCCAGAATTTAAGATCAAACACCAGGAAAAAAAGGTAAATTATTTCAATGTGACTTTTTATAATAGGACATCAAGTATGTGATCAAAGTTTGCACAGATCCTTCTTTTATGGTAGGTGATGGTGAAATAAGAATTAGAGAAAAACCTTTATCCACTAATTGGTTTATGAAGTCAGACAATAACACAAACTGTCTGACAATGGTTCAAGATTTGAGTTGCGTCCCCCCCTTCCCCGTCCCACAAAAAAACCCCATGCTGGGAAAAGGAAAAAAAAGAAATTCACCAGATCTCTGATTAGGGGACAACTAAGCACTTTATTCATCTAAGCTACTGATAGCATTTAGGGAAATTAGCTGGGTTTGTTTGGGTTTTTTTTTTTTTTAAGCTTGAAAATGCTGCATTTATTCTGCGAAGCTGTAGTTCTCCCAGAAAGACAATGAAAATGATGACCTTATTTAAATAGGAGAAAAAAGAAAAAATCCACTGCAGCTGCTTTGCCCTTGAAATACAATTATCGGCAGAAACAATCAGAATCTGAAACCCAGCAGCTCCAAGCATGACTAGTCTCATACCTAGCAAATTCTATAAACTGATGAAGTGGTAGAAATTGAGATTTGCAGTTTCATAGTGCAAGAAAATGGCTACACCATTAAACAGAAAAGTTTCAAGTCCGTGCAAAAATAGGAAATAAGTTAAGCCATGTAGCATGAATCCAAATTTGAATTTTCCCAAATTTGAGGTGTAAAGAAAGGAGAAGCAGCTTTTGCCCACTCCAAAAAAGAAAATCACCCACAGAGTCTGAGTTTTCTGTACTCACAGGAAAGCTTCAGTCTCCCTCTTTCTGGTCAAAGACAGTAACTCTGCCCCTCCCGACACCCCCCAGCCCCCAATCAATATTCCAAAATTAATTTTCTCTTGTTATAAGCACTGGAAAAAGAAAAAAGCTGGCATGCTGTTATAAATGCAGTAGTTACTCCTCAGAATCATGCCCTTTAAGATGTCTCAAACACACATAGCATAAATAGCTGTATTCCAAAATATTGGATGCTACAATTAACTTTTGAACAACGCTAAATAAATTTAAAAGAGAGCCTTCTGAGGTTCACTTATTTGGTGGCTTCTTGGTTTCTTCAGGTAGAATCACTATCTGAATTAAAGATACAGCATATTTGTTTAACAAAAAGCCGTATGTATGTAGATTACCTCTGAACAACTATTCTAGAATTTGCTGTATGTGCCTGGTCATTTAATAGTCAAGTAACCACAATGTTCTAATCCTTTCTTTTCTCTCTTCCATAAAAAATACAATTTCATATAACAGCAGCTGCTAAGTGTCAGCAGAGACTTTTTTAAAATATAAATTTAAATTCCTTTTAAAAATAAATTTTATACAAGCTCTATATTTCCATAAAGGAGAATCTTAAAAGTTTTTGCAGATTATAGACCTTTTCCCAGAATCTTCCTAACAAAACTACAGCTGTGACATTACTCTCAAATTTTATCGTCACAAAAGGAGGATCATGAAATACCTGAAGACATCATTGTTATTCTCACTATTTACATGACACTATTTTTATGACACAACTCACATCTTTCTAGATATTGNTTTCCCAGACTCTTCCTAACAAAACTACAGCTGTGACATTACTCTCAAATTTTATCGTCACAAAAGGAGGATCATGAAATACCTGAAGACATCATTGTTATTCTCACTATTTACATGACACTATTTTTATGACACAACTCACATCTTTCTAGATATTGTTCACACAGAACTTTCTAGTTCAAGGAATTCAAAACAGACACTTTCTGTTTACAAGAAACACAAGACAAGTGAAATAATATCAAGTTTTTGTCTGTTATACTACTAACATAAAAAAATATTTACGTTTAGTACATACATGGACCCGGGAAAAACAGGAACACCATCACATTCGTTGTATTTTCAGGCAACGTCACTCAGACAGAACTTTATTATTATTTTTCAAGTATAGTGTATACTTGAACTCCAGTCAATTTAAAAAGTGAAGAAAAGAATTAATTCCAGCTTTCACCAATAATACTTCAACAGTCACATTGAGTAAAAGATATTAAAAAAATCGAAAAAATCCTACTAGTTTCTGATACTGGTATAGTATATACAATATCAGAAGCAGACACACAACAACAATACCTAGCCCCACTGCTTTTATTTCCACAAATTAAATGCAACTTGTTTTCTGGTCTATACCATTAAACCTGTACTCACCCAAACACAATCACTGCAAGCAAACTACCTGTTGTCCTCAGGCCCTTGATTTGTGTTAACTCACAAACCACATCCAGAAATCATTTGGGAAAGCGTGTTTCAGGTTGGGCCAACAATGCCACAGGCTACTCCAACAACTTAACAGTATGGATTTTCAAGCTCTAGTGTCTGGGAACATCCCTCCTCCTGCCCCAACTCTTTAATTTACTACTGTAAGTGCTGCTGCTGGGCCTCCGTTGCCCTCCGCATAGCTGAGGCAATGCAACTGTGAGGCTGCTGTTCCAAGGGGTAAGTTGTTTCTTCCTATTCCAACTTTTTGCCATTTCTTCCCAGCAGTGTACTAAAGATGATGTCTGTTGGCATCTATGGAGTCAGCAAATCATAAGAAAAAAATGGGCAAATTAGAGGATTGTGTTAGGATGTAGAGTCCTGTATTCCAAGGACATGGGGGAAAAGAAAGGTGTACATGACTTAGGAACCATGTGTATGCATGGCAGGTAAGAATCCCAATGCCACCTTGAATTGCTACGCTAAACTGAAATTAATTTTCTTGAAAGACAGATCCTGTCGCTGCCTACCCTGCTCCTCACAATTTGAACTTACAGAATAAAGCCCTTACTGCCACCTACCCCAAAATTCTAATGGTAACATGATAATTATTGGTCTTTAAATACTGATTTTTGAAATGATTCTCTTAAGGATTCGGGGGTTAAGATTCCAGTTCTGTTGACATCACTGAATTCAGATTTCAAACAGAAAATAGTGATTGCCCCTGTGTCCTTAGTTGTTTTCACTTAGGAGGAAGTGAACAAAACCTAGCAAAAATGCCCTAACAGCTCTCCTCTCTGAAGCCAGACCCTATTGCTCTTGTATTGTCACTAGTCAACTTGATACGTATCATGTATTCATGTACAGCAGATACAGATCACACTGTGGAAACACAACAAACAGGCCCACTGAAACAGAGAACTCTGAGGAAGAGCTCCAGTCCATCACATCTGCTCAATGTGTATGTAAAACTGCTGGGAAAGATGAAGAAACACTTTCTAGCTCAGTGCCTCCAGTAGCTGGAAGGCATATAACTAATGGATCTTTCCTCCATTAGACCAAGCAGTCTCTGGAAGTTTTTCAGTCTTTGCGCTGCCACAGTGGTTGATTGTTAGCAGAAGCATCTGCACAAGTCTCTAGATGTGAACGCCTGAGAAACAGCAGAAACCTTCGCAATGGAAATTCCCCTTTGGAATGTGCTTGGTTTAACACAGGGTATGGTTAGCTGATGCTCACAGCACTGTGCAAGGCTCATCTACTTCCCGACTAGGAGTGTCTGTTTGATAGAAAGACATAGCCACCCCTCCCCTCCGCTGGGACTCCAAGATGATCTAATGAAATAATTCTTAGATTATTTTCCTCTCTTCAACATTAGAAAGAAGTATAATATGTATTTTTTTTTATATCTACTGAAGACTACGTTCTCAAAGCAAGCAAAAACCTGGCCATACTTCTAGTGCTTTTTATACAGTTAACCACTGTTCCTGTCTTTGAAGTACTGTTCAGGAAGAAAGAGCACTTTTTCAAAAAGGGAGACTGTCACTGGCAATTCCCTCTTCAGGATCAGTTAGATTTGATATTGCCAAGACATTTTCAATCAGTTAAAATTATTGTAATGTTTTGTTCGGGTTCAGGAGTTACAGGGGAAAAAAGTCACTCAGAAATCAATTTGTATAGCTATTTATTTTCAGATGATGCCTTAGTTTCATAGCTTCTCTTACTTGCAGTCTAAGGAAAAGGTCATGAAAATGAGTGGGACTGAACACTAGAGCAAAAAAAAAAAAAAAGACAAGTCATACATGAAAGCCATATCTTGAAACTTCTAGAAAAGCAGACAAAGAGGAACAAAAAAGAATTTCTGATCAAGAGAACCACCGACTTAAAACTGTCAGAGGCCTCAGAAAATATCACAATCTTGTTATCTGCCCTGCTGTACAAAGACATGGGAAAAACTTTTGTCTTAATCCAAACAGACAGCACAAAGTAAGAAAAAAGGTGGGAGAGACAAAAGTCTTTCAGAACACATCATCTGCCTGTACAGTGAGGAACACAAACTCAGCCTCCTAATTGTCAATCTAGTATCCTATATTCTAGTGACACACTACCTCTCACGAACAGCATAATTAGCTAGGAGAGAAGAGGAGGCACATGATCAGATCCTACAGCTTTCTATTATTTAGGATGAATGGAAATAAAGATAAGTACTTTCAAAACACGCAACAGGAAACATCTTTTTATGTAGAGAATTTTAGAGTTGGTAAAAGTGACCTTCCAAGAAAAAGTGTAAGAGAAACCTATTCTGGTCATTCAAGTCATTAAATCCTCCTATAATCCAGTAGGAAAGCTGCTATGTGCCTTTCACCACATGAAACCACTGCGAGTTAACCAGCCTGGTAGCAAGGAGCTGACTGGAGAGGAACAAGCCTTGTATTTCCACTTGTTGTGTGTAGGTATCATATCTTCAGTAGTTCCTGATAGTCATATAAACAACGTTAATCTTCAAAACAAATGACAGCCATTGTAAAAGTGCCTTCCTGTAAATGCTCAGGTTTGCTTTTTACTTAAAGACACACCTCACAAAACAATAGCTCAGCAGGTATGAATACAACTCAACAATGCACAGACTCCCTGTAGTTTCAAGTTTACATCCTGCAGGCACTTTTGCAAGAGTGGCTAGCAATGTATTTGGGTAGAAAACTGAAATTATAAAACTAGCACAGAAAAGTAGATCTTGATGTCTAACATTACTCGTGTTACCATCACTATAGCTATTCATAGCTAACATTTGTATAGCTACTAATAATTTAGTTTAAATTGTTATTCTTCAATTTGGAAAACAGAAAAATGAAGTTTTTAATGCAGTCTTTAGTGTTGCTACACTATGTCTGAGAATCCACTTGAGAAGATTTGAAAAGCTGTATAGAAAGTAAATCCTGCTGTGCTCTACTGTACTTGAAGCGTTTTGTACATTATTGCATTTCACCTCCTCCTTTAGCTTTTGAAATCCACAATACAGTTTTCAGAAGGGCACAATTAAGCCCTTAGCACATCTCAAGCTCAGTTGTAAGTTAGCTTAATATTGTTTTAAAACAGGTTTAACAGAATAGAGAAGACTAAATCAGGATGCCAGTGTTTATTCAAAAAGACTAATTCTTATGACTAATTGTTAGTCAGCTTGATGGAACAATTCGTGTTAAAGAGAAACATTAATACATCATCCATCAGTGTGTTTAAAATACAAACGTTTTCAGGTTATGAACGCATGACCCAGGATAGACTCTAAGGAGGCATAACTAAGTAACGTCAAAATAGACAATTTGCTCTAAGACAGAACTGGACTTTATACACATACAAACTCCCAAAGGCTCCTCTTCCCCCAAATAAGATTTATATTTCAGTGATGCAAAAGAGCAACCCTACTGCAGCATGTGCTGGGACCACAGGTAAATTTTAATTTTGGTAAATAAGTCTGGTAGTTTAATCTAATTGCAAGTCTCTTTAAAATACAGAAACACGGGCTTTATACTGAATTTATCAGATACGATAAAACCATGTAGCCTACCAAAATAATCCTACATGCCCCTGTAGAGAACACACACCCCTCAGGAGAACACAGCACTCCATTCAACGTTGGTTTGTTGTTTTGTTTTTAAATTACACTTGGGTTGATAGCCAAAATTTCTGGGTAAGATTTACTTGAATATAGAGAAATACATCTTTAAAATCCAAGATTACTAACACCAATGCATCACAGCTACCACGTTATTATCAAGAGCTCCAGAAACCTCAGACTGCAGGAGCGATACACGAGCTGCCTGCCCAGCCCTTAGACCATACAGACAGAATGACAGCTCTGTAACTTGGCACTTCCCTGTTTTGTCCCCTTTCCCCTGCATTGTGCGTGCCGTAGCTGGATGCCAAATTGTTTTCCCCATTTGCAGCAGATGAAATGAACCTGTATGAGCAGTGGTAACACACCACCACGTGTTTTCTGGGGTTACTGACTGACACGGCCTGTGTGCACGGGGCTCACATGTCCCCTCACAACATGCCACATCACTGCAGCGAGTTGCAAGGGCAGGGCACTGTCATACCAGTAAAGGTCTCAGCGGCTCCTTGACAAAAGGGAGGCTGTGGCCCTTGTTAGTCACAGGCTCCCACACCCTTAGGCTTCATTTCGCACGTGCCATTCCAATCGTGCATTAAAGTGATTCTTCAGGTATTACATAAAGAGTAAATCAGCCTTAATTTTTGTGTGCACACATGCATGTATTTGTGGATTATGTTGTTTATTTAGTCAAGTTAGCTAAGAAATGTTGAGGTATTCACTTTCCGATGTTGTTGCCAACAAAAAGGATGAACAAGATAAAAAAATACAAGGGCATTACTTAGCCACCTGATGACTTCTGTAAGTATATTTTTGAAGCTTAACACAGGTTACTATGTATTTAATAAATCCAGTGGATTAGCACTGTAAGAAAGAGAAAAAAGGAAACAGACTAGCAAGGCCTTCAATTTCATTTACTATTATTTTTCCAGGTCACCCAAAGGTTGATTTTTTTTTTTTTTTGAGAAGTTGAAAGCCTGCGCTTGGTCCTGCACACAGATGCCATCGCTACACTACACTGAATTGGTTTCCCCATACCAAGCCTTTCTCATTGGTAGGAGAAACACAAACACTGTTCCTGACTTTATCAACACCAGCATGGTGTCTTAAGCGCTGTATTGCTAGGATGGCACACAGCAAGAGTAGAAGTTACGTGAGCATTTTTAAACAAAGGAGAGCATGCTCACCGTGCAGGCTAAAGCAGAGCACAAAGAGGTGTGCATTTGTTTTAGATGAGGGAGCTATGATTACAGTCACAGCAAATGCTGAATATGCAGGCTAGTGCTCTCCACCCTTCAGAAGTAAGGAACTGTTTTCAAGATTTTAACATTGACACAGAAACAACTGCTTTAAAGTAGACCCAGAATCCCTTCTCTGCCTGAAGCAGCCCTTATATCTTATCTGGATGAAGTTTCAATTTTTAATGAGGGCAGGGCAGGAGGGTTTCCAGGCCTGTGAGTACTAGCTATGTGATCTAACATACCAGGCCTCTCAAAATACCCACATAGAAGACACTTCATCACACTGTCAACACTAACTTTGAATTACTGTGTTTTTGCTGGTTGTTTCAGTCTGAAGTATTCCTTTGAATTAGCTTAAAAAACAAAACAAAAAGGTAAACTTCCCCAAGAAATAAGTACTGAGTAACAGTGAAGGTTTTGTTTATTTAGAGGTCTGTCATTCCTTCAGAGCCTGTTTTATCTTATATCCATTAAAACACACAAGAGATTTTCTTCCCTCTCCTCTGTAAAAATGTTTTAGCCACTTCTGGAAGTCAATAGACAGGGTAGGACATTCCTTCATTAGCACAGCCCCGAACAGTCAACTTCCCAGGTTTCTCTTCTGCGAGCCTGTATTTACAGGCTACTCTGAGAACAAGGAATTTATGTTTGCTTATGGCCTTGCCACGAACGTAACTGATATCAAAAAGCACCAGACCGTTTAAGATGACCTGCACCGATTCTAGAGGACAAAATTTATAGCCAAGTAATCTCATTTTTTCAGTAGTTTTGTGTGACTTTGATATCAAATTCCAAAGAAAGTACAAATACAACACGACACCGATATAACTGGGCTACTTGAAGGAGTAAAGTTGACTCAAGGGTCTTGGAGAACATCAAAACTAACAGTAAAATACTCCAGTAAATGTTTTTGGAGAATTTTAAATGATAACGTCTTCAGAAATATGAAAACATTTGATAGCAAACCAGTAAGATTTGGTAAATAGTAAAGTAGAACAATTCCCCCAAAGAGCTTTCCTTTGGGTTCAAAGCTGCAAACGTGTTGCAGCTGTAAGGTCATTTGCATGATTAAATGCATTTGCAAGTTTAAGTGCTTTCTCTAGTACAACACACTGTACAGAATGAAGATCACGGATCCAACACTGCCATCGCTACTCAACGAGAAGTACGGCTCTTAAGGGAATTTTGTCCAATTAGATTTGGTGTGTTTTGGAAGGGCTAAGTTTATAGAGAGGAATTCCTAAGTTCAAAGCAAATGTCTAGCGCCCAAACGCAAAACATTTTTAATCCTACAAATAACAAGGCATTTTGGAAAGTTTAAAAGCCTACTGACATAACTGGACCACCCTCACCAGTCGGTGCTTTGAGGCGGCGCCAGGGCGTACCATCACAAATCTGATTACCAGCTCGGGACGCAGGCAAGTTAATTCAGCGTTAAGCCATTTTTAAGCTCTGGCCCGTATGAAGAAACGGTTTAAGCAGCAGACCACAAGCACCAAGATCTCCAAACCACCTTACCATCAAAACACACTGAAGGAACTACGGCTCGCCGGAGAGCAGAGCCTGCTGGAGAGAAAGAGACCAGTCTCAAAGCCCGCGTTGTCCCGGAGCTGTCGCTCCCAGCCGCGGAGCGGCGCAAGCCATGCGGCCGGGGCCGCGGTCGAACCCGCCCCGGGGGCTGCGGCCAAGCCCCGCCGTCTCCCGGCAGAGCGCTCCGGCGGCGGCGAGGGGGCAGCCGGGGCGCAAACCGGCCCAGGGGAGCGGCGAGGGGGAGGGAGCCGAGTGCTCCCCGCTGCCTCCCCGCGAGCCCTTTCGCGTTATTTACAAGCGAGCGCCGAGCAGCCCTTTGACACAGCGGGGTGGGAGGGATCCCTCACACGGGAGGGAAAGAGGCGAAGAAGAAAAAGGAAGCAGAAAGTCCGCTCCCTTTCTGCGTGAGGGGCCGAGGCTGCCCCGAGCCCTCCCGCCAGCCTCGCCTGCGGAGAGGCGGCCAACAGCCCCCACCTCAGCCACCTCCAGTGCCAGCCAGCGGGGGCAAAGGTGGCCGCCGTCTCCTCAGGCGGCACGGCGGTGGGGAGCTCCCCCCCGCCGGGCACGTACTCACTTTGTAAGTGCTCTCCGTCAGCTTGTTCACCTCCTCGGGGTCCCGAGACATGGTGCCGGCGGGGAGGCGGCCGGCGGGAAGAACTTCGTCCTTCGGTGAGCGCCTCGGCCCCAGCCCAGCGCCGCCGNGAGTTGTCGCCTGCTTCGTGCGCGGCGGCGGCGCCGCCTCCCTCCCCGGGAGCCCCTGCCGGGCGTCTCCTCCGCTGCCTCAGGGCTTCGGTAGCCGTGGCCCCACGGCGTAACCCGGCGCCGGAGCACAGCCGGGACGCTGTGGAGGCCTTTTAAGGAGGCAGGTCTGCTGGGGGTGTCCAGCGAAGTCGGAGGTGAACTCTTCCTCCCAGCAATTAAGTGAGGGTTCTGTAAGAATTAATTAACGAGTCTTGTCAGAATTGATTAGCGTATCCCTGGCGGTGTTAGTGAGGCTGGGGATGGTCCCATTTCTCCACTCTACAGCAGTCCCACATGAGGAAGAGGCGTGGGGGTTTCCTCAGGGCCTCTCAGGCAAGGACAAAAATGTCTTTCTCCTGAATCCTGGTCCAGTGAGCTTTGTACTACACACTTAAGTTTTCCGTTTCTTTTAAGTATACACCAGTAAAGCAGTGCCCCCAGCAATGACTTATGAGGCCTTCATGGGCAGGGGTGGGGAAGGCAGGCTGGGATAAGCTATAAATTTTTGTGGACCGTAAATTGCCCAGAGATTGTGAGATTCATTTAAAGTGTGCTAGTTGGAATATCTCTGTAATAAAGTAATACTAGCACTATCTTGAAGGACTTTGTGGGAATTTCATCATCTTGGATGTTTAAAACATCTAGCAGTGCTAGATACTTGGTGCGTGAGGTGTAATCAACACCCTTACATGCTGGACATCCTTCTCTTAGTTGCTGTCTCTCCCTCTTCCCCCTGCTTTATTGCAGCAGTAAAGTCAAGGCAGGCATGCAACACAAACTGGACTTGGAACAGAACCCTGGGTGCTGGACTCTGGTGTGGGAGGAGGTTGTTATCAGGTTTCGAGAGCTGTAAAAATTATTTCCTTCAAGCACGTGGAGGTGTTTATACCTTTAGAACTATAGTTTGCCTTCTGGGAAAAGAGTGGACACTGAGAGTGTTGTCTTGAATAGCACTAAAATGCTAGGCAGAGAGGGAGTTTTATCAGACTTCATACTCCCAGGTAAAATCTTTGCAGACCTCTAGTATTTATGGTATTGATTGCCTTTCTATAATAATTCAATTTATGATGTTATCCTATAGGTATACTGAATTATTTGGGGCNCCCCAGCCCAGCGCCGCCGCACCAGACTCAGCTTCTCCCTCCGCCGCTAAGAAACTGTCAAAAACTTGTGGAACCAGCCGGGCAGCGCCGCCGGGGCGGGGCCTGCGGGGCCGCGGCTGCCTGACGCGGCAGG
>VZSC01000694.1:74575-103406 GCA_013398225.1 Steatornis caripensis
CCCCAGCAATGACTTATGAGGCCTTCATGGGCAGGGGTGGGGAAGGCAGGCTGGGATAAGCTATAAATTTTTGTGGACCGTAAATTGCCCAGAGATTGTGAGATTCATTTAAAGTGTGCTAGTTGGAATATCTCTGTAATAAAGTAATACTAGCACTATCTTGAAGGACTTTGTGGGAATTTCATCATCTTGGATGTTTAAAACATCTAGCAGTGCTAGATACTTGGTGCGTGAGGTGTAATCAACACCCTTACATGCTGGACATCCTTCTCTTAGTTGCTGTCTCTCCCTCTTCCCCCTGCTTTATTGCAGCAGTAAAGTCAAGGCAGGCATGCAACACAAACTGGACTTGGAACAGAACCCTGGGTGCTGGACTCTGGTGTGGGAGGAGGTTGTTATCAGGTTTCGAGAGCTGTAAAAATTATTTCCTTCAAGCACGTGGAGGTGTTTATACCTTTAGAACTATAGTTTGCCTTCTGGGAAAAGAGTGGACACTGAGAGTGTTGTCTTGAATAGCACTAAAATGCTAGGCAGAGAGGGAGTTTTATCAGACTTCATACTCCCAGGTAAAATCTTTGCAGACCTCTAGTATTTATGGTATTGATTGCCTTTCTATAATAATTCAATTTATGATGTTATCCTATAGGTATACTGAATTATTTGGGGCCCAAGTCTACAATTTATGTTCCCACTAAGCAGTGTTTGCTCATACAAACAGTCCTCTCAAATGTGATGTGGCTTCTTGCCTAAGCACAGGATGTAGAATCGCACTGTTTATTCGCAAGTGTTTTGTCTGAAAAGTTTTTTTACAACTCTGGCAACAGACTGTGCCTGGGTACTACTGCTTTTGTGTTACCATATGCCAACACGTGAAAAGGATGTTCCTCCCTAACAGGCCGGCATTCAGATTTGAGGGAGCAGGTACCCAAAGGAAGGTGTAGAAAAGGACCTTTCCTTTCCTGACTCCTGCTAAAGGAGCTGGGAGCATACGGTATAGCAGGGAGTGTATTATTCCCACTATGGGCAAAGCATTTGTCTTATTTCCTCTGAACATTAGAGAGTTCTGGGAGCTCGTCTAGGATTTGGTGTGTTTGTTTCCAGTTGGCATGCTATGTTCAGTCATAGCAAATGGCAATGTAAGTATTAATGAAATATGCATATCAGAAAGAAACAATATGAATAATTAATGTAGGCAGGATTGATTAAAAATGTTATGATACTTAACATATCGTGTGGATGCTCAACATTTCAAAATATAACTTTCTAAAGTTTTTTTACTTTGTAAGCAGATGTAAATATTTGAAAGGTCTACTGAAGTTCATATTCTCTAAGGTTCTTCTTGATCTTTGGTATTAGTTTCTGCAGTCTTCATGTATATACAATTTTTAGAGTTTTTATGTAATCTTTTTTAAGTCTTCAGTGCTGTGGACTATTTTAAAAAAGGAAAATAAAGATGAAATTAATAATACGGTTGTGAAGTAGTGGAGGAAAAAAAAGAAAACAAGAAAAAGCAGTTTTTAAAAGAATGCCTAAGTGGGAAATGAAGCTAGCAAGGAAGAATCCTTCATTTGGCGTAACGATTGCTTCTGTTAATTCATCTATGTTCAGATTAAAATAAAAATGACCATAAATAGTTGAGACAATTAACACAGGAAAAAATGCTAACAGATGGAAGATAGCAAGACTGACCTTTCTTTTCAGGAAAAAGAATTAACAATGCTTAGAATTAACAATTCCTGAGATGAACTTTAGAAGTAACAATTTACAGAACCATTATGAGATTATGTTATGTGTTTATTGAGGAAAAAAGCAACAACCTGTTGTATTGTTGAAATTAGATGCTACTGTAAAAACAATAGTGTGGGAAATATTTTATATCTTTATTCATGTTTTCATTTGTCACCGTAGTTTTATATTGTTTTTCCCAAATCTTGGGACTATTACAAGTGTATACAGCATTTGGAAGCATTTTCTGTGTTTTCTTTCTCTTGTGTTAGAAATATTTAATGTATCAATCATAATGATTAGTAGCATTGCTGTGTTCTAGTTTGCTGTAGTGTTTGTGCGGTGTGACTGAAAAACTTGAAATTTGACAGGCAAATCCAATGCTTAATTTACAAGTATCCAGATCTTAGCTATAAGTCATAAATTTTCAAATTCACTCAGGAAAAAAGTCTGCTTGAGCTTGTAATACAAATGCAAATATTTTGTTCTCTTAATAGGGGATTTTAGATCTTCCGTTGTGTTAAGATTAGCATTACGTTACTGGCTTATCTGGAATTAATCCTGATGTGTGCAAACAACGTGAATTTAGAACAGTTGAATGAGATCTCATTTTTGTAAGTTTCTTGAGGATGGATGCTCTTACTTTTAAATGTATGTGCAGTAGTCCTCTAGTAACATACCCAAGTGTTTTGTCTGATCAGGACAGAATATTTCATAGCTTGCAAAACTGAAACCTTAATGAATACATCTGTGTGCTGTGTTGCCTACATACTACTGTAAGCGTTTATAATAAACATACTAATATGAGATATATTATTTTTATTTAGAAGCTTCTGTTTTGTCGTATTTATCAATAGCACTGAATTTTGGGTGCAGCAGTGTTTGAGTACTCAAGGTTGTGCATTCTGGAATTTTTTCTTAGAGACTGTAAAGAGTACCTGCTAACTTTGCTCTGGGGAGGAGTTCAGAGCGGAAGTCTAGCTATGATCACTAATCATGTATGCTCTATGAACTGACTGGAACTAAAACTAATCCGATTACTTTTTTTTGATGCTTACTTTAACATATATTGTTTTGTTGGCCAGAAATGGCAAAGAAGGAAATATTCTTACTTTGGTGGTGAACCCACCCTGTGTTGTAATTATGTCTGTTGACTCTATCTTTGTACTGCATCTCAAGAATAATTCGGGTTAGAGGGAAGCTGGCAGGTTAGTAGCTTACCTGGTTCAGTCTCCCATCAGAGCAGGGCTAATTTCAGTATTAGGTTGTTCAGGATGTTGTCCAGTTGAAGCAAGCAAAAGCTGAGGAACAGAACTGAAACTGTTCTGTTTGAAACGACCAGTAACTCTGCAAGTAAAGAAAATCCTCTACAGTGTTATAAGAGGCAATATCTGTCATGTTTTATGTGGGGCTGTCCCCTGAGGTGTGTTACCCATCCATCTGAGTTGCCTATCCTTAACAGACATCTTCCATGTTGTAACTAGAGCTTTGATACTAGACTGTAACACGTTCCTATTCAGGAAACAAAGCTCCTCTCCTTCCTCACTACCTGTCATTTTGCCTCACATTACATTTTACTGATGTCAAACAAATATTTGTAGGCCTGTAGTTACGCGTAATCTCCAACAAACCCCCTTGATACTGGCAGTTTAAAAGAGATGACTTGGACTTCAGCCTTTCCTGATCTAGTCCTTGCAATGGTTAAGATACCTCTGGCCTTTCAGCACCTTTCCTGGTGCGTAGCCAACAGGAGCCACCAGGCACAGGGACTGGTCTGGAGCTGAGGCCATCTGAATAGGTACCTATCCTCCTGCATGTATTTCTGTGAAGTGCATGCTCTGGGCCCAAATGTTGACTCCACGTTGGCCAGAGGCAGAATTGCATAGATTTGCTAGCAGAACTGCTGTTGAGGGGCTGAGTCAAAATAAGTGCTTATATTTATTCCATGCAGGTAGCCAGTTCTCCTTCATAGCATTTAAGCGTTGGAACATGAATAACAACAATAAAATTTTCCCCATGCATTGTCAACTTTATAGAATTGAAATTGTAATGAGAAAATGGTATCGTTGATATATCTTTTGAAAAAGTACATACTCAGAAATATTCCTTTGAGTAAATATATGTATTTCTTTTAAATCAGTAATGTTCTGATGTATGATTGCTTTCTGTAAGTCTCCTATTTCATGTCAGCGGCATATTCAAATATTCTTTGGAAACTATTTAAGCATGCTGTAATGACCCGTTAATGTCAGTTCACCATTAGATCTTTAACATGTGTTTTAAATAGCTTAATATGACTGTAACTAATTACATAAATTGTGGCTAAGCAGCAATTGCATATGCATGATACAGCCAGCTGTGGCCTATTTCATTCCCTGTGGTCATTAGCAGCTATTTAACTCAATTAAGAAAAAAAAATATGTAGAGAGTGTGTTATTTAGTGATATCAAACAACATTCAGAGTCAGAATAAAATTTTCTAAACAAGAAATTAAAGTAATTCTGCCAGCTTGTTTTTCTGATTGATACATATTTTTTGTCCTCTGTTGACACTTACAAGGATTTTTTCAAGTATTTTAATCCCCTTCAAGGTAACAATACAAAAGCACGCTAAATCTGACAAAGTGTCATTCGAAAGAAGTATGTAAAACTTCTGAAAGGCTTACTGAACCTTTTGGTGTGATTCAGCTCTGGTTACTTAAATGGAGCTACTCCATTTTTAAACCGATGCAAGCAAGAACAAAATCATTTTGTTCCCTGCTGTTCGTTGTCCTGGGCTGGTTTCAACGCAAATGAGCTGCAACTCAGACCCACAGGTCAATTCAGTAAGATACTGAGCTCTCTGACCAAGGAAGACACTTAATCAAATGCTTAATTGAAACAAGTAATTAATTCACTGTACTTTCTGGGGAAATCAAGGAGGTGCAAAATGCTTTTTATGAATCCTTCTTTCTCCAGACTGTAAATGAGATAATGGTTTTGTCTTGGAGATGAAAGCTTTGGATGTTTGTATTTTGTGTCTCAATTGTCTCATGTTGCAAATTATTTGGCAATATTATAAGATTAATTATAATCTGATTTCTTCATTGTGGTTTCTTTTTTGAGACTAGAAAGAATGTATGGCATAGAAGAATGCATTGTTTAATTTTTGAGATTGCCTAGGACTTAGACAAAATTTAGCATTCAGTGGAATCTAATGCCAGTACTAGGCAATCCTAATCTTTTTCTGTTGCTAATTGAAATATTTAATCCAAAACCGTTATACCCACGCATTTTGTGACTGCTCATTTCTTGCTGAGATATGCTTAGCTTGCTGCGTATGCTGTGTCCACTAGATGGCGGGCAAGCTACGCATGAGGGAACCAAATAAGCTTGCATAATCTTTATGGCCAAGGCCTTCTCAAAGTGCTTTACAATGTAACAACATAGGTATTAGTGGTAAGCAAATGGAACAGCCTTTACATTGCTCATACAGAGCCTTGGAATTTTTTGTCAAGAGCATAAGTGCTGTTAGGATGCTCATGTTAGTAAAATCTAAATATGCCTTCGGATCTGTGACTTTATTTTGGAAGTCAGCACTAGTAGAAAGCCAACATCCTGGTGAAACACTTGTTGTAAGCTTCTACTCCGTTTAAGTTCCAGCGTTTTATGAGGTGACCCATGCCAAAACCACAGTATTTTAAATAACTACATATTTGTTATTCTCCCTTTTGTAATTTGTCAACTAGGGATTAACTAAAAACAAGTGTACGCTGTTCCAGATGGATAAACTGGCTTTGCCTGAGGCTCAGTGTAGACTACTGCAGCTAAACATAGCATCTGCACATCACTAATCTTACTAACATCGATAGATTGCATATTATAACCGGACTAAGAATTGTCAATGCTTGTTATGGGGTAGAACACAAAGACCTCAGTTGGGATGTGATTGCTGGTCTGGGAACTAAACATGCACCAGGTGTAAAGTAACATTTCTGTGAGTACTTTCAAAGAACTCAAACATAAATTTTTATACTGTCCTTACCCATGCTATGTATAACAGGAAGCATGATGCTTCCTTTTCGCAGCTAGAAAAAGACAGAACAAGTACGTAATACTGGTAATTTGATTGTGCTTTAAAAATGGCAAAAATCCTAGAACTGCATTTTCATATTGGAAAGAAACCTGTAGCGAATTAACCCATCTCTTTTATGCAGCCTTACTGTAATGGGGAATTGCTACAAAAATGTTCAGGGAAGGTTGTAATAATAATAATTCAAAGAAAATACCATTACATTCTTCCTGTAACTTATCATTTAGCTGTGAACATTTTTCAGAAGTTGTACTGTTCCCAACAAAGTAATCCTTGGGTTTTTTTTTTTTTTGGTACTAAAAATATGATGATTCCAAAACCATACATGGATATTTTTGGATTGAACCATACTGAAGTTTCTTTGTATGGCCTTACTGTAAGCCTGTCTTCTTCTCTCATGTTCAGTTGCTGTTTCAGGAAGCTGCTGAAGTAGAATATAATACTGCTGTGCCTGCCCACTCCTTGTTTCTAGACACCCACTGGCTATTGGCAATAGTAGCAATGCTTTCTATAAAATGTATGGGCAGTGATGGTTGATGCTTAGTGATGCAAATCTTGAGAGCAATCTGTGCAGCCTGTAATAGATATCTATAATCACGCCTATCACGGGCGTGCGTGCAGCCTGATGGTGGGCCCTGAGCGTGTCTCCATAGCAGACTCCAAGGCAGATGCTGACAGTTACTGTCTCCTCTTGAGGTCTTGCATCAGGCTTGCAAACCACCTGAGAAGGGAGGTGGTTGGAGGCAGCGGGCTGTTCTGCAAAGATGGGAAGATGATGATTAGATTAGAGTCGCAAAGGCAGTCTTGGAGATTTTGATGGAGAGGCTGATTAGTCTGGTTGTCTGAAAGGTGATAGCTCCAGAATCAAACTCACTTCCAGTCACATCGAGATTGGGAAAATAGCATGGTTAGGGACGTTAGAGTTATTATGGGTGACTTTTCAGCTCCTAATTAACAGTCTTCATTGAAGTCAGTACAGTTCCTATGGATTTGCTGAAAGAGTTTGGTTTGGCATTCATCATTTCTGCTGTTTTCTCATTTGAAAATAAAAAAATGCAGGCCATATCACAAGGAGTGATTCCTCGCCCCAAGGCAAAGTGGTGCAGGATGGCTCAAATCCACATGGTTCTTGATGGGTTTGCTCTAGGGCATACTGACTGCATCCATGCTGTCCAACACCTGGCTTGGGTCACTGCTGGGCTCCACATGTAGGGCTGTAAACCCTTAACCATTACTGTATTTTGTGTTTTTCAGTTCAAAGTTTCTGAGCTATCTGAGGGCTGTGTTGTAGCTTGCCTAAGTAGCATTTGCATGGAGTGATACTGCAGGTATGGGGGAGGCTTGCATGAGGGGTGTGAGAGTCTGAGGGTGGATTGAGCTCCATAGCATTACAGTAGTGCACTGAGTGGAGGCAGGTAAATCCAACGCGGTTGTATGTTTGGCCTTTAAGGTGGGTCCTTGCAATGAGCTTTTCTCAGCTCAAATTTCATTGTAAAGGTGAGGTAGTGGCAAAAGAGATCTTGCATGTAAAGTAGCATGTGTTATGTAGGTGATCAGGGGACTGGGATCCAGGAGTGAACTAAGGAGCTTGTTTGTCATCCTCACGTGACATGTGAGGAGAAGAAAGCACTTGGCTTCTGATAACTGTGCAGTGGGCCACTGGCTTTCAGTAGGGTTCTAAGGCATAATTCTTCCATAATCTTAAGCCAGTGAATTATTAGATTTATAGATAATTTATTAAGAATTGTTTGTGTTGTGATACAATATAGACATTGCAGTTGCCCAGTTGTATGGCTTCTGAGGAAGAAGCATTTCACTGTTTCTTTTGTCCTTTTCAGGTAAGGACTATGGTTTCAGTTTCAGGGATTCCTGGCGATCTTTTAGAACTAACTGTCCTGGAACCAGCAAACCTCATGTTTGGGTGCAGGAGATAAATGGAGTTGCTTCTATGCTGCATATTACTGCCCTTCCACCCTAGAATTCACTGAACTGAATATTGACATTCTCATTAACTTCAGGCATTTCTAAAAGGATGATATGTTAAATTTTGAAGCTCTCTTTTCATATAGAAAGCCTGTACAATACTGCTTGTCCAAACTAGGAAAGAAGGCACGTAGTAGATTCTCCACCTGAACATGAGGAGGAACTTCTTTACTGTGAGGGTGCCAGAGCCCTGGCCCAGGCTGCTCAGGGAGGCTGTGGAGACTCCTTCTCTGGAGAGATTCAAACCCACCTGGACATGTTCCTGTGCCCCCTGCTCTGGGGGCATGTGCTTTAGCAGGGGGGTTGGGCTGGGGGATCTCCAGAGGGCACTTCCAACCCCTGCCATTCTGTGATTCTTTTGATGAATCTTGTGTATGAGATTCATATGTGCCTGTTAAATTTAGGACAAGATTTCAGTTGAACTAGAATCAATGGGAGTTTTTGATTTATTGCAGTGAAGTTCAGCTTTCAGTTTTATTCTCTTGATTTGTGTTAGACTTTGAGTAACATGAACTTTTAAGAGAGAAAACAGTTCTTCAGGAACTCTTACACTGATGGGATTTGTGAAACATAATTTGAGACTATTTCCTCCTTCCTTGACTCTTAAAATACCAGGAGATAGCTGTCGTACATGCCACATTTTTATTGCCTGCTCTTCATCAGTTGGTTGGTTATGCTATGTATGGAGATGGAATTTCTTTGGAAAGTTGTTTTTCATTAGTATAAAGGAATATAGCCTTATAAAGTTTTATCTCTCTGCCCACATTGTTACTATTGTAATACTGCTTAGCAACTAAAAGTAAAACAAGCGAACAACAATGAAAAAACACTCAACCCCCCCTCTTTACATTACAGAGAAGGGCCTAAGCTGCAAAACTCAGATCTCAGTTTGGATCTGAAATTTCCAAAAGTTCAGGGATCTGACATTGGTTTTCTACTTTTAAGTGTGAAAAGCTGTCAGAGTGACCTGGTTCTGCTTTTGGGTGTTCTGTATATAGCATTTACAGACCAAGACACAAAAGATGAAACAAAAGTGTTACCATACACAGTAATGAATTAAAAAAAGACAATTACGATTGTCTCCTTTTTTGGCATACCCAGAGAAGATGTAATGTTTTACTGGGAACGTATTCCAGATCAGTGTATTAAGTCCCCTTCCTCCCCCAGCTGACAGAACAGATGGTTCATCTATCTCCTACAATTTCTGAATACTTCAAAATCCACACTATGCGGAATTGGGGATAGGTCTTTCTTTCAAGGAATCCTATACCTATAGTCCATTTTATTCTCAGCTTCATGGCTAATGCTTCAAGTAACACTGAAAGTATTAACCTGTTTTGTTGATTTTTCTGGAAATTTCTAAGAGATGAGAAGGTGTGTAGAATTAATAGTACTGATGAAAATATCAATATGAGTAGTACTTTTTTAGCACTGCAGGGGAAATGTACAGGGAGAGTATCTACAACCTCCTTTCCCCAGACTTTATTATATAAGCCCGTAGCCTTTCAGCAGCAGAACTACTTTACTGTGAGAGCTGTGTTCTGGGGAGCATGACCAGTTTGGGTCTGTCTATATCCTGAGGATGGCCCTTTAGGCAAAAAAGGGTATTGCAATTATAAAGGTAAGATAGGAGCTGTAACCTTGCAACAATGACAATATTACAAGGACTGCTAAGGGCAGGGCTGAAATCTGGGTTTATTATGGTTGGCTATGTATTCATAATGGAATAACGCTGATGAAAAGAATGAAAGCATCCTTGACAGTCAAGGACCAAAATCTGTACTCACAGAAAGGTAAAAGATAGGCAACATTGTAGCAAATGGACGAGGATATCTTGAACACCTTCATTAGCAGCAACAGCGAAACTAATTACTGGAATAAGTGCAGGCAAGGAAGGAAAAAAAGGGAGTTAATTTCTTTTGATTTTCTTTCATTGTGGGGAATTTTCCAAGACTTCAAGAGAACTATGGCAACTACCTAGCATCATGTCAGGAGTGACGTCAAAATAGCCATGTCAAATGGGCTGTGTAATAGGGAATTTAAAACCGCGTGTTGCTTACATTGATGGATAACTTTTCAGAGAAATGAACATTTTGTTATGGTGATTCACCAGCTAGCAGCTGGATATTTTCCCCAAAATACTCAGACATATTCAGCTTGCTAAGCACGGCCAACAGTTTGTGCTGTTTGGGTAATGTTAACCGGTTAATGTAAAAATGTGTAATATTTTGTTAGCTCTTAGTTTCTAGACAATGTGGGCCAAAATCACATCGCTTCTCCAGCAGCAGCATGAAGTAGTTGAAGAGGCAAAGTGGCTAGGAGGAATCCCTCAGTGACAGACAACTACCATAGCAGCTTAATGTAAACTTTTCTCCACTGTCCAATCTGTTGAAATTCCTGAGCAGAATGGGAGTTGGAAATTTGTTTCTGCTTCTGCGTTAGTCTCAGCTATCAGCACAGTCCACCAAGAAGGTGGGTAGCAGCATATGAATTAGGGCAGCACTGTAGCTTGAATTCTGTTTGATGTTGATGCTGGTCTAACTCACACTGCGATCTAGATTTTACCACAGCTGCTGTGAAGTTTGAGGTCTGAAGCTGGGTCTCCCTGGCTGCCACCCAGCCTCTGTATCGGGTGGCAGCTGGGATCGGGTACCCTTCAAATTCTAAGCTCCTTTTTCTTTGCCAATTTTGAGTCAGACTCTTGTTCTATTTCTTTAATTTTCAATTTCTCCTGCCCCACCTACAGGTACCATCTACCAATATAATAAAATGAAAATATTGTATAAAATAAACCACATGCACACAAACTAACAGAAGTCCTGTTCCCCATTTTCAGATCTCTAACATTATGTTCCCTTTCTCCTTGCTTTCCCTGCTCATTTTATGGCTCTTTCCCATCTCAGTTTCCTCTCTGTGCTCGTTGATTACAGATGTAATATTTCCCATATCAAATTCAGAGCTATAAAAATAGGCCACAGTGCAGAAAATATTTTAGAGAGTGGCTGGTTTGGTTGAGTTAGTGAGGTTATGTGTTGGAGGATAGTGACATGTTAATTTATTTATCTGCAGGGAATCGTTAGTGAAGTTTCTCGTTTATGCCCTTTAGCTCTTTCTACTGATTCATTCTCACCTGTTTTCTGAGATTGTAGCGACCATGTAGAAATATAGGGTGACTCAAATAGCTCGAATTCATGAGAACATGGTTATTATGAAGCAAGAGGGCTAGCAGATACATTTTAAATAAGAATGTAACATAGATAGGTAGCTTTTTTTTCCTTCTAAAGTGTGAAAATTTGAGTTACGTTTTTAATAAGTTAAGGCAACTAGGTCTCTAGCATGGTTCGTGTACCTGCTGTACATACAGTCACATGAAATAAGCCGGAAGCAGCATCCTTTCCGCTACTCCTTGCTGCTTTTATTGATTTAAGTGAGGCTCTTGGGTATCTGATCCTATCCTGATGCCTGAAGATTTATTTGTATAACTCCCCATGCATCAGCATGATATTATACCACTTACTCTCTAGAGAAAATAATTAAGTGAATTACTAACGCATAAAATGCTTAAATATTCCATTTGATGCAGATATATATATATATAGCTTAATGCAATGTCGTAAGTGCAGTATCCTCTTAGTCAGAATGCCTTGTGTGGTATCCTCTTAGTCAGAATGCTTTGGCTTTCATCTCCATTAAATGGAATATTAATTAACAGTTGATTCCAATTTTGTCAAGGTTACTGTGTTGTTACATTCTTAAACAAGACCAGAAGGTGGAAAAGGACTAACCTGTATATGAGTTAAAAGTAATCATCAGAGGTCAGTGCAGTAGTGTTGTTACTGTATATAAATGCAGACTTTTGAATTGCAGTTATAAATATTGTGCTGCCACACAGAGTTTCTAAAATGAGACAGGAACTTAATCTATTAAGTGACTTGTAGCAGAAGTTGCTCTTGGGGAAGGTGAGTTAGTTCAGCTTAAGTACAGTTACTGCAAAGAAAGTGAGAATAAAAATCAAATACAACCAGTGATGAAGCAGGTAATAGAATTCAGTCTTACACTGAAGGAACTAGCATGAAAATGCAGTTCCAGAGGAGCTGCCTGTAACACTCAGCAACCCGTGGATATACATGAAGTTCCCAGTATCCTGGTCAAGAAAGCCATCAAATAACTGCCAATCGTGTATAAGCTACTGATAGCTGGAACAGTTGATTCTTTTTCTAAGTGCATTTTATGTTTTTTGTTAGAAAGGCTAACTAATTGAAGTCAGTCTTTTATATGAGATGGTTTATTTAAAAAAAAAAAAACAACCCAAAACATTTTTTTAGTCCTGAAGTTGCGTAGATGTCATTTGTTACAGTAAAACAAAATCTTTTTATGTTTGGATTTCTTCATACTGTTTAAAATAAGATAAAAATCTGAAATAAATATTTTGAAATATTTTATGTTACATCAAAAATTTTTTGCTGGATACAGGTGGGAACAGAACTATCAGTTCCTGATTCTTTTTTTCTTAATTTTTGCCTTTTTGTCTTGTTTCACTATGGAAACAGACATTTTAACCCCCAAAGTCTGTGGTGAAAATACAGCTGAAGTTCTCCTTTTGTCCTGGTTTGGGCTAGGGCAGAACCAGGCAGTGAGTGCTGTCACTATTCCAACTCCTACCCGTCATATTCAGTATAAAGCTGAGGGATCATGAGGGTTGCTCTCTCTTCTATGGCCGTCGGCCAAGGAGGACTCTATCCGATTCTTCCGCCTTCAATCGCGATCTGTGCATTCCTGAATCCAGCTCCAGCCTGCTGCTGAGTACAGTCCGGGACTTTCTTGGGGCGTGCCCCACAGCATCCCGGTGACGTATTCATCGTCAGTGGGGGGGAGCTCCGTACAAGTTTTGTATATATTTGTATATGTATTTCATTATTATTTTTCCTATTATTATTGTGGTTAGATTAAAGCTGTTTTAACTTTTCCAACCCGTAAGTCCCTTTCCCTTTTCTCTTTCCCCCTCCTTTTTGGGGAGGGAGGAGGTTAACAAAGAGTGTCTGTCATCCGTTTAATAGCCAGCCAAGCTTTAGACCGTGACACCTTTTTATTGCAAAACATGTATTTGTGTGTTTGTGTTTTCTGATTGTATTCAAATAAGCCATCACTGAACACAAAATCCACTCCAGGACCACAGCCTAATATTCATCCATCTTCATGGTTCCTGCTATATCACTTTCTCTCTGTGCTTAGACATTTATATAAGAACGGTATTGTACTGGAAATTGAACACTGACTGCATATGAGAGAGGGACATGAAGAGGAGGAGAGAAAATTTTTACAGTAGAGCAGTGTACGTGTAGATTCCATGGTGCAGGTGACCACTTCCTCAACGTTCATTTAGCACTGAGAGTTTGATTCAGCTTTTGTTAATTTAATGAACTGAAACAGTAGCTATGTGCAAAACTCATGTTTTAGCCTTCGCTTTTGTTTGGGACCTAGTAAGAAAGTTCAACGTACATTGGCTCTGTTCCTGCTTGCTGGGGAGGAATATAGATCAGCAAAGCTTGTTGATCTTTTGGCAGCATTGCCTTCCTAGGGTGATCATAAAGCCCTTTACATCTACTTTATAAGTAACATGTATTGAAGCTAACAATATTGGCATTTATTCCAACATCATACATTCTTATACTTTGGCTCAGGAAGGAAAATGAAAAATAGATTAAGCTATAGTATATTGTTGATTCACACTTCCTCTTTATCTAGTCTCCATATAACAGAGATTTTGAACAGATTCTGTGCTATGACAGTTTCA
The DNA here is from genome assembly GCA_013398225.1 of Steatornis caripensis. Lineage (NCBI taxonomy): Eukaryota > Metazoa > Chordata > Aves > Caprimulgiformes > Steatornithidae > Steatornis > Steatornis caripensis. Next base: position 88,149 of record VZSC01000694.1, read on the forward strand.
CAGCTCGAATCAATTTAGCAGATCTACACAAAGTGTGAGAAACTAATAAGTTTTGTTCATCTTTTAAGTAGCTTTTGCGTCATTCCATCTGAACCCCTCCCTACTACTTTTCTCACCTTGATGCAAATGATGGGCTTTAGGTCAGAGGAACCTAATGCTAATTAACATTTCTGGTCATAGAGAGATGTGCAAATGTAAGAAGAAAATTGATATGCCAATGTTGATCTGAAATGTAGAAAGTAGTGATGCATAACTGAGGTAACTTTCATCTGAATAGAAAGGAGACCCTTTTTAAATCTAGAAATGAAATGGATAGACCTTCTGGCACCTGGAATTGCAGTTTAAAAATAGTATGCAACCTGGATATTTGTGTAAAATATGGATATTATTTGTGTAAGGTAAGAGATGTGCTAGTATTTTTGGATTATAAATTGAAAACATTGAAAAATATTGCAGTATAACTAAAATACATTGTGATAATGCATATACAGTATTTCCTGTTGTTTGCCAAAGCTGACAATTCACTGCTTTACTGGGAGGTCCTTAATCTCTGAACCCACTTACCTTGTTGCAATGCTTGCTTCTGTGGTTGTCTGTACATGTAGTGAAGCCCACTTTGCATGGAATCAAGTCTAAAGTCAGAGGGAGATTGTTCTGCTTTGGCAAAGAAAGATAGGTGTAAGATACAGCTCCTAGTTGTGGAGCCTTTCTTCAGGATGCTTTGTCTTGCAGTTGTGTCCAGGATATGGAATTTGTCTGCTGTGCCCTCTCAATCAGTGGCCCTGATGTACACATTCCCTGTGACAGGAAAGCAGGAGGAAAGCGCCCAGGCCTACACTCAGTTAGAAGATCGCATTCACTGTAACCTGCCTACATCTCTTGTTCTTATTTTTCAGTCTCTTTATTATAAACTATAAATATTTGTGTAAGTATAAATACATGCGTAACTATTGGCGTGATGTAGATTAAAAGACGTATGTGGCATGTTCTACAGTGCAAGAGAATAACATAGTAAATATGCGCTGCATGGTTTATTTCTAAAAGGTAATGTATTGAGATGGTGTGATCCCACCATCTCAGTGCCATACTTTTTCCCACTGGTTCTCTCAAGTTGTCTTCCTCCTCAGAACTTTACCCGGGCTCTGCATTGATTTTCAGAAGTGACTAGGTGCTGGAACTTAGTTGTCACTTAATCTACCTGAATATACTTGCTATAATAATATATTATCTTTTATATCTTCAGGAACTGCTGCTGCTTTTTCCTGCACTGTTTCTCATCAGCGTATTAAACCTCTTCTTCACACGCTTTGTTCAGCTCTTGTATGAATAGCCTTCTAGGTGGTGTAAATTCAGGGGAGTTTGGTTTCGGGAAAAGTTTGCAAAATGAAGCTGTAAATTGTTGGGAAGCTTTTAAACTGAGAATGGTGTTGCAAGTTTCCCATGGAGATTTCAGTCTGATTAATTTACAGAACTGGAATACATTTTTCAATTTATATTCAAATAATAGTCATTGTTATTCTCTTTATTAAGGATTTTTAAGAACTGCAAGGAGAACATTTCTCTATAGATATATCATCTTTACAATAAGCCCAAGCATTGCCATTGACCTTGAGTATTTTCAAGAGACGAGAGCAGGGGAGGCAAATAAGTACAATTTCAGCCCCCATTTACCAACCGTCTTTTAGTATGCCAAATGTCACAACTTCCAGTAACTTTGAAGAACGTTAGTCTTCAAATGATATGAAGCCTAGATATGACATTTAGTTTGAATGTGTTATGAAATGACAGTTAATGCGTTTCAGTTATTCAGGAATATAATGTCAGAGCCAAAAAAGATTCCAAGCTGCGTAAATTTAGCTATAGTGTAGGCTCTACTGTCTAAAATTGTGATCTTAATACTTTCTGAGGCCTCAACTTTAGGACACCTGAAGTTACAGTTCTTTTGGTCAGGTGTGTGCCACTATCCATGAAAAATATTCGAGATTCATTATTACTGCACATAAAGATGGGATGAACCAGATCATAATCTAGTGATTCAGAAAGTCAGCTGTAAGTGGAGAGCTTTCAAAGCTAGACCTTATTACTAGAGCTGTTTCTGTATTTTGTCTAGTCACTTGAAGCTTTTCCAGTGACTTTTTTACATGAAATACAGAAACAGTTGATACTCTAATTGACAAGCACAGTAATTCTCTCGTGAGAGTTATCAACTATAGCTTTGAATTACTTCACCTTGAGGCAGGACTTGAACCTGGGTATGTTGTATGTTGGGTAAGAAAGAGCTGTCAAACTGAAAGTGGAATGAGCACAGTGTTTCCAACCTTTTTTGGAAGAATGTAGGTAGCCATTTTTTCTAATTTTTTTGAAAGAAAACCGGCAGGATTTAGGTGATGGCAATTCTTTGAAAGTATGAGAGAAGTACTTGTGTATCTATAACCTCTATACCTGTTTTTCATTAGTATCATGCCATGTCATGTTCCTATTATAAATGTGGTTGTGACTGTGGTGTTTTGCAGCTCCCTTGTTTAGACAGGGATCACACCTATTCTCCTGGATCCCAATGTGTTGTTCTAGACAACTGCTTCAAGTGTTGACTTTAGGCATCTCTGTGCTTAGATATTGTTGTTCTGCATGCTATTTTGAGGGAACTAACTTTCCCTCTATTTTTTATGTAGGACATAGGTCACCCCTAAAAGCTAGCTGTGCTTAGGTTTGATGTTCTTGAGTGCTTTGTTGTAGCCGCTTTAGTAGAATAACACCCTTTTGTATTTTCTACTTACTCAATGTATAGAATAGTGACTATAGCGTCTGCCATATTTGTTCTGAGGAATCATTCCTCTAACAAGCTTTCATAGTGTTTAAAGCCAAGTAAATGTGTTTTTCAGTGCTGACCAGCATATGTAGGCATCTGTACTGTGTTATGGAAGACTCTCATCTGTGCTGCAGGCACAGTCTTTGCTGGGAAGATAGCGTTTTGCCTTTTCATATTTATTTGCAGTTTCATTTAAAAGTTTTAGAAAACCAGCATAATCTGTTATGGTAGTGTTGGATTTATTTGATGATAGTTTTGTGTTCCGTTTAATGACAGCGTGTTGCCATGTCAAGAGGCCTTTTCAGGCAGGTAATACAGCTGTTCTTTGGGCCAAAACTGTTATAACTGCTGGTGAGAGTATGCTGTAGTTCATTAAAAGCCTATATTTTAGGTAAGAAACCCTTGTCCTCTCATTGGAATTTGTAGGATAGCTTTGTTCCCGATCCATTTATTTGTATTAATTCAGAAACACTCCATTGTCACCGATGGAAACAGTAAAGTGATTCTTTACACTCCTGTAGTATCTCTTAACTACAAATGCAGATGTTTTCAGTCAAAACCTTTTTTAGGCCTCTCAAGGCCTTTGTGAAGATAGGAAATGTAAAGCTTATTTTAAGCAACTTAGACAACTTGTACAAAGTTTACTGCAAAGTCAAGAACAAGAAAAGGAACTTGTAAGCTCTTGATCTTTTATAATTTATTCTATGTGGGATCGTCTCTCGTGTTTAGTAATGGTTAAAAGCTTCACAATTACTTAGTTCAAAAGAAAATCATTTTGTCATGTATAGATTAGAAGGAGCTGCATATGTTTTTGATTGCTATCCTTCTGTACTAACATGATTCTTTCCTGTATTAACTTGCAATAACTTTGGCTTTCATCAAGTCGTCTAATGTCTAGCAGAATAAAACAGCATTTTGCATATGGCGTTACCTACAGTTTGTCTCTCAGTTGCTAGTATTTTTATCCGTCTCAAGCAGGTAATCTTTAAATAAGATTTTTTATCAGGGGAAACATTTATTTCCTCAGTGCCTCTGCAAATGCAGTTATTTTTATTTTTAAATCTCTGTAGCTGCATTATTCTGTTCATTAAAGTGTTAACCAGTAACCACGGTAGTAACTATACCAGCGATATGCTTGTTTCAAAAATAGGCCGAATAGGCATATTTAATTTTGTGTCTATTTCAAAAGTAGTCAGTCGAGGCTGAGCTCAGTCATGATATGAAGACTGACTGCTCATCGAGTCATAGCAAATATGAAAGAAGCCTGTTAAAGAGAATAACAATGTTCTTCAAGACGTTATAGAAATGTTAGCTGATGTCATTTGTTTGGTTTGACCCAGGAGGATAGTACTTACTGTGCTGGGAGTGAAACTGAGAAAAGAGAAAGGAGGGAAAAAGTGAAGAAATTAGGCTTCAAATCTATATTGTGATAAATTTTTAGTGGAAGTTTCGGCGGAAATCTTACAGAACTTTTCAGAGTAACAATTATAGCAAGCCCGTAATTTCCTATTACCAGTTGCATCTGTGCCAGAGATTGACGGGTACTCAGGTTTGTAGTCATCCTTTTAAAATATAGCAATTCGTCTTAGAAGAATATGAAGCATTGTTGTTCAGAGCCAGGAAAGCAGTTGAGAAGATTGTAAAAGATAACAAAAGTCTGTTATATATGTATTTATGAGTGATATTATATAAAGTAATTCAAAGGATAAATCTGCATAGCTTCTATAAAGTTAAATGACATCTTTTCAACTGCTACAAATTCTTGAAGGATTTAATGAAACATAGAATAAAAGAGAACTGAGGGCTATAATATATTTAGACATTTGAAAGGTTTTTGCTAAAGTAATTCATAAAAAGTTATTAAGGAAAATTGGTGGAACAAAGGCGGGGTAAAGTTTTGTTAGTCATGCAAAATTCATGAAGAGGTAGGAAACAAAGAGCAAGATCTCTGACTGGGAACGACTAGAAAGAAGTCAAACATTGGGGTTATTTGGGGCTTTGTACACCAGCTGATATATTACTGTATTATCCGCCTAGAGTAATGGTGAAAAGCAGAATGTCAATACATGGTAATATCATAAATTTATTTAAATTAGGCAATATTAGAAAAGATTACTGAGCGGTCCAGGAGTATGTAATAGAACTTGATAATAAGATGTCAGATTAAATTCAATTTAGATGAGTGCATGGGAATTAAAATATAAATCACTTCAGTGTGTGCAGTGCTAAATTAGTCCTTAAGAAAAGTGCATAATATTATATTGCATTATTTGAGAAACAATGTTTTGATTATGTAAGTAAAGTTTATAGTAAAAAGTGCAATAAAGGCATAGATATTTTAAAATTTTATGAGCTGTATTCTTGCACTTCTTGGTTGTTGATCATTGATTATAGTGATTCTATAAAGTGTTTCAGGTGCATGAGGCTGTGCCAGATTTGAGTAGCTTGGTACAAACGTAAAAGTCCTGTTCACAATGGACAGCTTGGCAAGCTTGTAGATTTAAAAGTAAGGGTTCAGATGTTGATGTAAATTTGTGGTCTTTTTTTACCCCAAAAGGAACAAAATTAAAAATCCGAACTATAACGACACTGTGTTTCAGACATGGACTCAGCTCTTGGCTCCTGATGGACAGAGGAACATTAGACCTTTCAGTCTGTAGCCTTTCAAAGCTAAACAGAAAATACATCACCTCACTGGTAAAAGCTTTAAATACACAGATTGTCATAATCTTTGAACAAGAGAAATAGGTCTGTTCTGAAAATGATATTTATGGATTTCAATTATGCTAACTAGTTACAATAATAGGTAGTTTCACAGCTCCCCAAATGAGCAAAATGTAGGTCCAGATGAGGGATGTTGCAATCGCAGGCTCCGAGCAGTGTGGTGAGCAGCCAGAGGGTTATCCTCCTCAGTCTGCTGAAGCTGGGCCGCAGTACAAAGTGGACCCAGAAGGAAAGGATGAAGAGCAGCACTTGATTCTGCAATGTATTTATTTTGGGAGTTATGCGGGCAGGGAATTCACTGATCAGGAAGCACAAATAATCCAGAGATCTGGGAGTGCAACGAACATTTTTCCCTTCCTAGCTGAGTTTCAGTATGAAAGGGACTCCTGCTGTATTTGGCTTCTGCAGAGATGTAGGCCAAGTGGCAGCAGTTTTACATACAATTTCTGAATTGTAATTATCTAGGAATAGGCACCGAAATGCTTCTGAACCTACCTGCGTTTTGGTGTTCAAAACATGGGTGTTGATTGAATTTAGGTGCTTATATTTTTCAAGTATTGCTGGAGAACAGGTTTCTGAGTTGTGTTGGATTTAACCAAGCTTGGGGAGGCTATTTCTGTAAAGATATGCAAGTTCCAAAATGTCAAGCTGCATGAACAGGGTATAGCCTTACAAGTACATGGTAATACTGTAAGCATCATTTTTCACTTTTCATAATGAAAAGATGGCTGAATTCATATCTCTGAATGCTTAAAAATAACAGCTCTAAAGTGAAATCAAGACTAGGAAATTTCAGCCCACCTGATGAAAATCAGTATTTTTAAGCCTTGTTTAGTTCTGCTCCTTTCCTGAAACCACTGGAAACAGCTGCAGATGGTAAGCACAGGATATCACCTGCAAGATTCAGAGGCCTGTGTGTTATAATGAAAATTCTGATGTAATCTATATATTGTGGCTGCTCTCAGGTGTCAAGAGCACTTACAATTAAATAGTTGCAGATTTGACCCTAAGTCTTTTCTGAGTTCTCTACTAGTATATAGTGTAGCTCCTCTGGAGAGCAAAGGCAAATCCAATTTAAAATCTTGTGTGTGGAATGATCTTATCCTGAAAAACAATATAAAGAGATTTAGGTATTATTTAGCCTTGTGCTTACTCATTTATGATGCCTGTTGCTGCTTGCTACATTAGATATTTATATAATGAGGAAAGTGTTTTTAAGTGAACCAAACCACAGATTTGATTGGAGTATAATATCCCTTCAGGTTTCAAAAGGAAATTTTCATATTACATATGTGCAGGCGTTATATGCAGGCATCTTGTTTAACAAAAAAATCAGACAGTTACTTATGTGTTCCCTTTGATTTCTTGTTTGCAAATTGTAGGATATAGATCTCTTCTAGGTTTTTCCCTTCCTATTGCTTATTTATATGAACATAATTCATGGTAAACCTAAAAAGTGCCAAGTATGGAGATTTGATATTATTTGTTATTATTTGTTTCACATTGAATATATTTAATCTACTAATATCAGACACAGTGTACAGAAATAAAGCAGAGCTGATATCACAGTGACAATAGGGAAACAAGCCATGACAAAGGAAGTTAAAAGATAATTACTTTGGGAATTAACGTTATTAAACCTACAGTGATTTACACAGTAGAAAAATCAATTTTTTGTTGTCTTCAGGTCTTTGAAGATATTTCTATCAAAAAACCTCTGTATATGATACTGCCGATGAAAAAAGTAATTTCAAAAAGTATTTTCTTTTGGTAGATAGAATCTTCAAAACTCCAGGGAGAGAAGAGCTTTCCAATTTGTTAGTAGAATGGGAAGAAGCTATGCTGCTGACCTGATTCATCAATAGATAACATAAGGGAGCAGAGATAATTAATAGAAACAACAACAGTACTTTTAAACATTATCTTGCAAAAGCAACAGCTCCAAAAGGGAGGAACAGATTTTGATGTTTCTACAATGAAAGAAATAATGACTGTTTAAAAAAAGTACTCATGCAAAATCGTGCATTCAGAAAGAAATTTCTAAACATTTATAGAAATTCGACTGAGGAGATATTAAAGTCTTATTTGCAAAATCTAGGACAGGAGCTATAGTTTTTTTCTGGCATTAAGCAAAGAATTTAACTGCCAGCTCAGTTTTTCCATCTGATGCATTTTGTTGGATAATGCATAGTGCTTATGCTGTTAAGGTTTATCACCAAAACATTAATGCAAGGTGCAAGTATAGTACTGCCAGTCTCAGGCATTCTGAAGCAAGACATACCTCCCAAAAATCCTAGTATTGGCTTAAAATAAAACATGAGATTTCTAAATTGTTTGGGGTTATTCTTATTTTAGTTTTTAAAATTGATTTTCACAAGAGAGATTAGTAACAATGCTAAGATAGGACTGCACATTGAATTTAATTTTTGGAATCTTATGTAAAGGCTAAGCGTTTTGGCCTAGCTTACTTCAGAAGTTGCAGAGGTTGGATTTAAATCCAGGGAAAAGACTTTTCAGAATCAGTATCAAGTTCAGGCTAATCTGTAGACAAGACATACATTTTTTTAAGTCTTAAGAGTGTGTATGCTATGGGGACATATATCATTGAAATGATAATTGTGATATGGACTATGTCACAATTTTTCGGGAAACTTTTAATGGATTTTTTCCATTGATATCGTCCTTGGTAGCTGTGATTGTATACTTCTTCAGCAACAAAATGTATTTCATCTAAACATAAGAAATTAATTAAACTGAAGAGGGAAACAATCCGAGTTAGATGATCATGGGTTTAAAAAGGAAGGGCAAAACATACAGTTAGGAACAAATATTGGGATATTCCCTATATGTTCATGTAATTCTATTGCCACAATGTATTCCAAAACTCCCAATCCTTTAAGCAAGGATAATAATATCACCTTTGATAATGTGACCCTTAAATCATGCACCCTTGTGTTGATTTGCTGCCTACTGAAGAAATAATAGTCTGCTTCTTATGTTGTTGATGATTCTGACGTTATTGACATTTTCTCCATTGTTTTATCAATCTCTGCCTACTGTGTAAAAGTCTTGGAGAGGACTTCTGCTCTCTGCAACTCTTCAGCAGTCTTCGTGTTGTCCTTGCAGTTTGTATTAGCGTGAAATATTCGCTTTCAGTATCCATTTATACTTGGGCTCCAGTGAGATTGCTTACCTTGTCAAATGCTTATCACCTGTTAATATGAAAAACTCTATATTTTAGAGAGAGGACATTGATCACTGGATTTCTGTGTTAATAATAACTATTCTGAAATCATCATGGATAGAGGATGTCCTGTGTTTTTTTCATTGCTGGCAAGAGAATTGTGCTTAGTCAGTGCGGTTAATTTTGGCTATAGTTCTAGAGCCTTACAATGAGTAAGTTCAGTCTCTATTTTTGGTCATCTCTAGGTATTTGAAAAAATTGGCAACAGTTTTTAAAGTAAGGTTTTGATGCCATCCTAAGTGACATTGGTTGCCTTTTCAAGTAATTTTGATGGAATTCTTTGCTTCTGTACTTTGTTTCCCCAGTACAGCTAAATCTGTCATTCACTCTCAAATAGTACATGACCAGCTTGCTTTGCAACAAAGAGGATTCATATAGACTGCTTACTGTTATTGGTTTTAATACTACCTGGGGAAAAAAGGTTTCCTCTCTGTTTTCAGAAGCATTAAAATATTTTACAATTTCAGTCCTTATACATTGTCTCAACAACTCTGTTATAAAATTATGGAAGCAATAAATCCTTTCTATCTTTAATTGAAATCCTTTGATAGCACTCTAGGGCGGTCTGTGTTTTGCAGTTGTTTGCACATATTCTGTAGGAAACATATGTTCTTGTAGTTTTTACAGTCTTTGTCCTTTAACATTGGCCCACAAGTCTTTTCCATGTTGTGTGGTCCCTGTTTATGCCCTTTTAATTTGCTGCAAAGAGCACATGTTGCATCCTTTTTATCTTTAGACTCTATGGAAATAATTTGCCTGTTCAAATGTTGAGGGTCGAATCAGTCTCATACTCAGTTCCTCTCCTTGCTAACTCTAGTATCCAGTTCTAGCTCTGTACAAATTAAACCAGCGTTGCAATTGAGGGCTACAGCCCTGCATTAACTTCTGTTCTGGCTGTGCAATCCCACCTTCTCGCCTCTCCCTTCCTGGCTGTAGGTGCAATGTTCAGGTGGGAAATTGGATCAGGCAGCAGACTCAGCTCATTAGTCGTAATCTGTCGTGTGGCTGTGTTTTACTGCTCCAGGTATTTGTGTCAGCTCAAAGGGAGATCAGAGGCACAGGGATGGAAATGAGTGCTTGGGGACTGGGAGGTGCTGCCTCTTCTCATCAGCATTGCAGTCTGAACTAGCTAATAGATTTGTAAGGCCGGCCAGTGAGGAGGAGATGTTCTCCAAGGAGGCTGCAGAAGTAGCCAGAGCCTGGTAGAGTGGCTGTGCCAGAGGTTGCACGTTCACCTTGCCAAAGCACTGCTTCCACACTCTCAGTCCTCCACATACACAGTATCTGGCTGTGGATCAAAAGTTGCATCTTTGGCAAATTTGGATAGATTCAGAGCTTTTCTGTAGGGAAGTATTGCCAGTTCAATGAGTCTAGAAAAAATATGTGGTTTTCCCTGAGTTTCTGAGGAGAACCTTGTGAGATTTAAGAACCTTTAGATTTAAGAATTGTTCGACATTTGTACCCAAAAAATTTTTGCCGTTGCAACAGTTGTCTGAAGCATTAGGCTTGAGAAATTTCTCTTTCTTTCTTTTTTTTTAAATGAAGATAGGCCTGCTGTAATAAGATATGGCACATGCATGGTATCCTGCTATGGAGCCATTATAGCACGACAGTGTAGGCAGGGAAGGCATTTCCTTCCCTTTGCAGTCTCTTTCAGTTCGGTTTTTTTAGGTAGCACAGAAGTGTAGCTCTATTCATAACCAAAACAATGTGTTATGCCATCTACATAGTAGTTGTAATTTTGGATGCTGTATAGAAACATGAGCAATAACTTTGTTATTCACATGCTGCTTAATCTTTGCAAGTTTCTTTTCCTATAAAAAAAATCATGCACCCCCCCTTGCTAGAACATCATAAGAAATAAAGTGTAGTAAAGTAAAGTACCCAGCAACTGGGATGGATACGACTGCACTGAGGAAAAGATGCCACGTTCATTTGGGAATTACCCTGTTTATGTTGCTGTTAAGTCACTGAACATGTCTGTTGTGAAATACAGGCTTATATTTACAGAACTCTGAACAGTGTCTAACTGAGTTTCAGACTTATGTAGTTAATAAAAGAGCCAATTCTCTTCAGACAGCCTTAAATTCTTATTGAATGTATAAGTTTCATTTAGGCAGCAGGTTTCTACGTTCTGGAAGCCTGAGACTAAAGCAAAAAGAAAAGGGAACTTGTATATATTTGTAAGTATAGTGCAGAAAGGAAAATATCAGTTTCTGCTGCCAGGGCTTCAACTAACTTAGTTGTAAGATGATTTTTTTCCCCTCTAAGAAGGGCAAGTAAGAAATACAACTTGAGGAGAACATAATTTTATTTCTGGTGCTCTCAGGTAGCTAGTGAAAAAGCATTGAAGGGGGAAAGAAACTGCTATTTCTTAATAAAAATTTTTCTATGTCCTTCACAAAGAGCAGTAGAAGTCCACCTGAGAATTTTCAGTGGAGTTTAATGGGACTAGTTGTAGAAATGATACTTACTGTAAGGAATGAAAGAACAAGGTGTGAATTAATAAAGCCTTCCAGTAGTACTATGTGGTAAGTGCAGAAACTTCTTGTTTCTTTCACTCGAAAACTAAGGTGAGGACAAGTCATATGAATTGAATATAACATAGTTTTTGTGTTAGAGCTAGGAAGTTAATCCAAATTATTAATTCTTGGCGATGTCTTCCATTCCAACTTAGAAAACACCTATTTTTTAGTGCTCAGAGGCAGTAAAATCATTAACATATTTGTGATAAAAGTCCGTGTAGACAACATTGTCTTATTTCAAAAGCAGAACTTAATCGAGTGAAATAAAACAACAAAAACTGCATTTTAAGTAGGATGCTCTTCACAGCAATACCAGTGTACTTGTGAAACTTACTAAAATCGGATTTTTTTCTTTAACCTGATGCAGATAGTGTATCACTGAAAAGATATTCTCGTAAGTGAATGGCTGCTGTGGGCTTTGCCATTCAACTTAATTGCCTCCATTTCCAGGCAAAGTGGCTCTGCTGAATTCTGCATTATTTTGTTTTGCCTAATGGAAGGCTAATAATGCTTCCTCACGGAGGCAATCCCATATAGAGAAGGTAGGAGGGCATGTGGAAATGGATGTTTTAAAACTACTCAGCTTGCCTACTGATGGGTGGTAGAAGTGACAGCAAATTTCAGTCAAAGAAGTAGGAAATACTTATGTATCACTGGCACTTTTGTCTAAGGCTGAATACTTCTAGGTGCCCAACACAACAGGAATTCTTGAAGGAGCTGCTGCTGTGAATAAACACATGCAAATGCAAAGCTTAAACGGTATTTTGGAACCATATCACTGACATATGGTACAACAGTTTAAGTGAGACAAGCAGGATCATTGTTCTGATACAGACTTTACAGATAACAGTAGCAGAAGTAGAACTTGTGAAAGGTGCAGAGCCTTATGGAGCGATTTACAGAGAAACTGGATGTGACAATGCTAGTCAGTCTAAAAAAAATGACAGCCCACAAATTAAAACAGTGGAACAGCTTTTCCTTAAGTGTAATGATGAAGACAAACAGATGAATGTAGGAGGATTGAAATAAATCAGCTGTTAGCACATGATTTGAAAGCACCTTTAAAAGAGAATAAAATTACTGTTTAGTGCTCTTTAGAAATACTTTAAACTTTTCATCCTTTTCAAAAAAGAATTAAAGTATCTCTTGATTCTGTGCAAATTAAAAATGAAGTGTTGCCCAATTGTGTGACAACTTTCACATCATAAAAAGTGTAATGTCAAAATGACAACTGTTAGTTGTGAGAACAGGTATCCTTCAACCCTATTTTTAACAAGCACAGTAAGATGACTTAACTGCTATCAGCCGTCACGACTTTGGCCTCCGGTCCAAATCCATTTCATGCAAAATTCTGGGGATGAGATGGGCTTCATCCTGGGAGCAGAAATTTAAGAAATTTTGGTCAGAGAGTGCTCCAGTTTGGTGGTTCTGTGCCAAAAACAGTCCGTAACTTTCTGCCTAGGCTTTACAAATCAACGGCAGCATCTCTAATTGGACTTCCAAGCAAAAAAGAGCACAGCATAAATAGTCCTGATAGAAGATGCTTGGTAACGTCCGTTCACTTAAGCAAATGATCCCATAATCTCTTCCAAATCCTAATGGCATGTTTATGACCTTCTCTCCTCCCTGTTTCTACAAAAACTAGTATTCTTTATTTTGGTTCTGATTATGAGTTACAAACCTGATTTCCTGGATCTTAAGGAAATGCAGCAAGCTTGAAGTTTTCTTAGGTCTGTCTTTCCATGAAGGCACTGTACGCAGTATGCAAAATTACAATAATGGAACAGAAATTAATGATGTAGACTCTAGTTCTGAAGAAATGTAGAACAAATGAAGTAACTAGAGCGGCTCAAAGCAGAATCAAGACTTCCCCAAAGTTCAAAATGGGTGTATTGCTAAGGTCTTGTTTACTTCAGGTGTGATGAGAGTATATTTTGAGTTTTAAAATGTACGATACTGTTACATTGTATTTTTTGAAACAAACCCCTTTGGACAGTAATCTGCTTTTTCATTCTATCTCTTCATCTCACAGGTTGATAATTACTCTGCAACAACTTCCAAACCATTAAGGAATAGACTATTTCTACCTGCCTATGTTGATAAAAGGTGAAATCTTTTTATTCTCAGATTTTAAGCATCTCAGCAGATACATAATTGCTTCAAACAGTTCTGTTGGTACAGCCTACTGGATGCTTAAAAAACTTGAGCTGCTTAAAATTACTTTTCTATCTTCTTCATATGTTGGGTTTTTTGAGGGTAATGTCTCTTGTTCCAGTTTGTTTTCAGTGCAGTGTAAAACACCGTACAGAATAATTTTACAATTTTGGGTATTTTGGAGAGTATTCCTTTCTGCATCCATTTTTATTCTTAGAATAATTAAAAGAGGGGAGAAATACCAATATTAAGAATAAATGCTTTTAAAATGGGATGGTAGACTTGATTTTCAAAGGACAGGGGAAAACAAATTAATATTTAGGCATAAATGACCAACAGTTGATTTTTATCATCAGAAACACTGAAGATCGTCAGAGACATCATAGACCAGACTGAACAATGAGGGAGGTTTGGAAAAGGAAAGATTAATTTGTTTGTCTCTGCACTGTGGAGATGGCAGTGGGTACTATGCAGGATGACCCTCACGTGCTAAACTCTACGAGTATGGAAACTTCAGGGGAATCCCAGCTTAGCTCCCTGGCCACAGGATACACATGTATGAGCAGAACTGCTAACGTGGCAGTATGCTGCTCTCAATCTCCAATATTTGTATATTCTATTTAAACATGCGTATTTATAAATTAGGTTCTGCACTTTGTACTCACTGGGGTTTTTTTTCTTGCAGTTTGCCATTTTAATGTAGATTTTCAAATCTATGAGTATATTCTGGTAATTTTAGCAGAATTCATGGCTTACTAGTTAAAATGATGTATATTTGATCATTGCATGGTGGATGAGATAAAATAAAATACCCTTGTGGTTGTGGTATATATTCTAAATATTTATGTAGATGTTTTATTTGATAACTGCCATTCTGCTTTAGCTATTTAATGGGGGTTTATTGCTTATTCTGCAATCAAATGTGGAGACCCAGGTGTACCAGGTGGCACTGAGGTGTGTTGCATATGGTTTCACAGAACCATATTAGAGTTTGTTAATCATTAAGTATCATAAACGTTGGTCATATATCTTTTAAAATAACACATGTGATTATAGGTCAGAAATGCATTAATAAACTTAAACATAAAATAAGTGCATGAAAACATTGCTTAGAAGATCTTGCTGAGTCCGTTCTGTTGTGAACACTCGTTAGTTGTGGGAAAGGATAATTCTTGCAGTGCTTTCTGTCTGTGGATTTAAGAAGAGCTTTACAAAGGATTGTTGTACCTATTTGCAGATGAGAAGATTGAGACAGAGAGAAAAGAAGCAATTTATCCAAGGTCACCTGGAAAGCTAATGATATGGCTGGAAGGAAAACCAATGAATTCAGAGGTCTGGGCCAGTTTTCTATTCAAGTGCTGTACTGCCTCCTTTGCTTCCAGCTGTTCCTAGTTTCCTGAAGAAAACAAGTATCTATCTCCACTATAGTTTCCTTCCAGAATGTGGTAAGTATTCTGAGAAAACTTCTGCTATGAATTTCTAGTTTTATTTTTTGCTTCTAGCAACATTATACTGTTAACCACATCAAGCCCAATTTTTTTACTAGTTGATACCACTGTAATTCCAATGTTTTTTGAAATTAATTATTGTATATTTTTACCAATACAAATGAAGGTACTTTAGCCCAAATTTTCTACATTAGAATTCCTACTGTTCTGTCATTAAAGATGCCTCCTGCTGCAGTATATCTCGTAATCTGTTCCTATAAATAGACATTGTACCAAAAGCAAAATTAGGGGAAAGGCCTTAACTTTACAGAATCACAGAATCACAGAACGGCAGGGATTGGAAGGGCCCTCTGG
>VZSC01000694.1:111110-133551 GCA_013398225.1 Steatornis caripensis
TTTCATTATTATTATTATTATTCATTATTATTGTAGTTAGATTAAAGCTGTTTTAACTTTTCTAACCCATAAGTCTTTTTCCCTTTTCTCTTTCCCCCCCCACTTTGGGGAGGGAGGGGGTTAACAAAGAGCGTCTGTCGTTTGCTTAACAGCCAGCCCAGCTTTAAACCATGACAATAGGTTTGTAATTTTACTTGGAAAATCATGAAAGTTTATTTATATTAATGCTAGTGATGTTGTTAATAATTGTGTCCAGGATCAGCATGGTACATCATTGATCAAATCTATGGCAGCTTTGTTTTAAATCAAATGTGAGAAATTTGACAAGCCCATAGCTGTCTACTATAGATTTTTTCCTGATATGCTCCAGGTATCAAAGTTAGAATTGCAAAAACATTAAAGAATGAACTCCAATTTACAAATCTGTCAATAATGGCAGCAGCAGCATAATGATTGATGTAATGTATTATAAGATTACATGGGGGAAACAGCACAAATGATTTCTGTAGTACTTGTTACTTACAGATTTTACAAGTAGTAACATTTAGAATAATGACCATCTAATATGCTTCTCTACAAAACAACAGATCATAGATTTCAGCTTTTGGTTCAAATTGCAAATTGGTAGCTCTTATTCAGATACTTACTGCTGACAATTCTTTAGGTCCTTTTAAGAGTCAGGGATTACAGTGTTTAATTTTGACATGGCAAGCCTTGGATTCGGCTGTTTAGAAGAATCCATCGAGTCCAGTTTACCAAGCAAACTGTATTGTTGTGTTATTTTTCACTCTTTTCCATTCTGTCTTTCCTTATTCCTTTTGCAAACATTATCAGCTTTAATTCTATATTTGTAGAAAAAGAATACATTATGTCCTGGGCTCGGAGTCAGTCCTCTAGGTACCTTTTCACCCTAAATAATGGGTAATTACTTATTAAGAAGTGTAGTATCAAGAAAGTATTTTCCAATTTGATATTGCCATGTAACTTCTGAGTATTCCTGTCTCTCAGAATAAGAAACTTATGTGGTGTTCAGTTTAAAGCTTAAAACATGTTCAGAAATATGTTGTTAACAGTTTCCATCATTTGTTAGTGGGAGTATTTGATCTGACAAGACTTACCTTCCCCCCAAACCTGTTAAGTACTATAAAATATAAGTAACCCTTTAAGAGTAAGTAATAACCTTTAGTCAGATATTGCACATGTTTCTTGAAATCAATATGGAGGTGGATGACTCATAGCAGCGTAAGTCACACTATCTACTCTTTTGAAATACTGATAGAACAATGAAATTATTTTAGTCCTATGGATTTTTCCAAGATAGATTTATTCTAAGGGAAGTGTATCTGTTTCCTGAAATTGAATAAACAGGAAAAAAAAAATCTTGAGACATGTCTGAGATGCTGTCTGACTCTTGATGGCATTCTGCAACAGTAGAGAGAATTGAATTGGATTTGGCATTACTAGGTTTGACTAGGAAAGGATTATTGGTGGGGGTTCGCTGATAGTGCTGTAGTACTTGGAAGTTGTTGCTTCTTTGGAGGTGCCATAACAATCTCATGACTTTTTTGATATGCAGCAAAGCATACCTATTCAGCTGGGCTCTCAGAGCAATGATGTGACCTGTTTCTTTCCCTTTTGAATAGATTTGAATATTAATGGTTAATAGATTTTTAATATTAATGCTGGAGGTCTATGGTGCCGTAATCTTAATTGTCAGCGTGCTTTTTTATAGGCAATGGAAAGAAAATTCGGAGAAGAAGGGGAAGAAGAAACCTGGCATTATATACTGGTGCTTCTGGATGGTCAACAGTGGATGAAGCCAAAGTTTGAAATACGCAGAGATACAGACCTCCCTACATACATCAGTATCTGGCTTCCCTAGAATATGCGGCTTCCCACGATTTCCCATCTCCTCCTTTTTAAACATGTGTTAAAAAAAAAAAGGTTCCTTACATGTTATATTCTTTCCTATAGATAAGTAAAAAATCCTTGAGCTGGAAAATCAACTACCTTTCTTCACTGGCGAGAAATATTATGCATAGAGCTGCTAAAACCTTCGCGTCTATTATCATGCCAGACTTGAGCATAGCTGTAGTGGGACCCTCAGTGGACTGATCTGTGAACTCTGCTCAGCACTCCTGAGAGGGTGCAGAAGGAAGCTTTAAATTACAGTCACAGCCCATGATCCTGAAGCTGTTCTAGTGTTGAACCTTTTGTCCCCTGACAAGAAGACTGTTGTAACTTGTGCTAGTGTCATATAGGGATCGCAGGTTTTAGGAATGCTTTTCCCAGCTCTCTACTCCTTGTTTACTTCCTGCACAGGAAAATGCAGGAGACATCTAATATTAAAGAAATCTTCCTCTGCAACGTCCTCCTTGGGACAGCTTTTGGTGTTGTACCATGTTTTACTAAGTTCTGAGGCAGTGTTTTTCACAAAGGTGTAATAACATTGGATTGTTGGAAACCTGTAATCAACATCCATCCTAACATTAGTATTTTGATTCAACATTAGTGAATACATGTCCTTGTTCATACCCACACTGCGTTGTTTTGACTTACTGTAATGCAATAGTCATTTGAGTTGTAGAGAGTAATCTTGCGCATGACCCCAGTTTCAGCTTGGGGGGTGCTTAGACACATTTAATCTGGTTTTCAGATCAATGGAAAGAAGTTTGCATAATGCAGTATAAAGAACTTACTTAAATCAGATAGATTGTCCTTGTCGTTATCCTGTTTTTGTATAGTTATTTCCAATTTTAAGCATTCTTTCTTTAACTTGTCTTTAGGCTTCTAACCTGCGTATTTCCCTCCATTGTCTATACTTCAGAAAACTTTAGCTCATAACTTATTCCCCGGGTTAGAAGTTAACTCCGAAGAGCCACAGTTAGCCAACCAGATGCTGTCTCCTTACCTCCACGTTTGGGACCCAGATATATGTAATCATTCAGCATCTGTCAAAATGCTGAAATCCATCCTAATGTGAATATACACCTTTCTTTTATACCCAAAGATGTCCAGACTATTCAATGCTTTGTCTTTATACTTGCTGGGCGAGAGACTAGGGAACCCAATTCAGTGCTAAAGTTGATTTTTTCCCCCAGTTTATTTATCAGTAAAACAAGCCTATCTTCATACATACACACATATGTACGTCCATGTGCTTTCCCTTAGCAGCTCACCTAACAGCAGCATCGAGATCATGAGCATAACACAATTTGCTGGTTTCTGGCCCAGTACAAGGTGCTGTGGTATTTATAATGACTTGAACCTGATGCGCAGTTTGAAAGATGGCTGTTCCAGCCAGCGACTGGTATGGATCTGACAGAGGGAAGAGCAATACTTCGTTGACACAGCCAGTTCTTACAGCCCTGTAATTTTTTTCTTCTGTGGTCATCTACACATCTATGAACTTTTCAAGGATGATCCTGCTTAGTTTGTGAGATTATAAGCCATACTCTGTGTGATTTTTACGGAGTTGATCCTTCTGGTTTTAAGGCCAGTATTTATAAGGAGGTCACATCTATTACAATTCTCATTTTAAAATGGTTTGTTTTTTTTATTATTATGTACCAACAAAGCAAATGCTAAAAAGTCTGTAAGGTATATCCAAGGGTTCACTAGGGTTTTAGGAGCACAGCTCAGTGTTACATTTAATGTGATGTAACTGCAAGCTGCTCCCCAACCATTCTCCCCTATTTTCCATCTTCATCTCTGCATTGCTCTTGCATCCCTTACAAAGAGGTGACTGTACAGCATCTGGGGGATGATTGTGCGTGGGGCTAGGGCAGCAGAGGACCACCTTTTCAGTGACAGTTCACTATTAGCTTGGATTAAGTACATAAAGCCCTGATCTTAATGTTGTGAACTGCCTGACCTTGGTATGGTGTGAACTGTGAACAGAACCGCGACGACCCTCTGTTTTCACTTAACTGGACTGAACCATTTTTATCTGAAGTGCATCACATCTGTTTATGCTAGCTTTTGTGTTCTAGTGAATGAAAATCTGTGTTTGTACATATATAGGCAGAGTGTGTGAGGAAGGAAGTCCATGTGCATGGAGCGGAGTGCGACTGGTGCACCAAGTGAGACCATTCCAAGTACCAGCTGGCCCGGTCCGCTCTGAGGCATGGTGCTACACAGATTTGCTATGCCAGAAGCAGGCTGAAGATGCAAACTTGTGTCTCACGGTTGCAATTCTTTGCTAGCTCACTGTTTCCTGCAGAGCAAACCAATGTGCACTGGGCCTATTCAGTGTTACAGGTTACTCCTTCGTTGTAGCTTGTCTGCTGATAATGATGTACTGCTGATGGGATTGAGGTCCACCAGCTCTCTCCACCTAGGCGATTTCTTCCTTGCCTGCATCAGTTGGGGACTAATGACTGTGGAAAGAGCTCCCTTTTCCTTCACCCCAAGCCCTTTTAGATAGATAATGTAAGCTACAGACACCTTCTGATAGCATATTATATTTGGAGGCAGTCTTTTTCATCCACTGTTCATGCGATGGAGCTATAATTGTTTCTGAGCACTAATGAAGCCAAACACAGAGTGTTCCCTCTTTATAACACATCTATCTTTATTTTTTTTCCTAAGGAAGTATTTTAATTACATCTTTAAGTTAGTCCCTGATGCCCAGTGTAGATTTTGCTTTTCAGCTAAGTATAATTTGGTATTTTGCCAGGAGCATAGATATCTGTAAAGTACAGGGTCTGACTTTCTTAAGACATGCTTTGGGATTGTGTTTATCAGATTCAGGGAAACCATACCTTTGTAAGTGTGGTTTCTTCCCCTGCCTGAACATTGAAAATTTTATTCTGAAGTACATAAAAACTAGAACATGACAGGGCAATTACTTCTTTTTAATTTATTCAGTAGTAATCAGTAAACAGATACTTTTTCATACCCACTCAGCATGTTTTGTGCATGCATCTTGGTTTTGTGGAGGCAGATTGCTATCAAGTTAGAAGCTTCAAAACCATTAGTAGGATGTCTTCATTAGTATCTATTGACAGGAATTTGATCATATGGTGTTTGCTGATGCTGGGACAGAGTATTGGCTCTGGCAATGTTATTAGTTGTGAGATAGTTGTTTTGTTCCTCCAGCTGATACTAACTGGCACACAGTTTGGCTGTGCACAATAAGTAGCCAATGGTAAAATAATTTGAGATTTCTATTCAATAATTTATATGAATAATAGCATGTTGTTTGCTTTTTCAGTTTCATCCGTGAATCCCGCATCCTTTCTGCACAGCAGAGCAATTGCTGTACAGGAAAGGAGGAGGCTGCTTGCTCTCCAGAACAGGCATGGCCTGGAAGCTTTTCCTGGGATGGTGGGAGATGCGGTTTGCAGCCTTTCAGGATAATGTGGAAATTGAATCTAGGTCTCCCACTACTTGCAAGGGTTTTCTGAGCTCCAGGCTATCATTAAAATACACATATCAACATAAGCACCTGTATCTTAGTAGAAAAACTTACCAACTCGCTATTATCCTGACCACAGGATGTCTTGAACATACCCTGAGATTAGACCCCTCAGCAAACTAGATTTTAGAACTGCTCAGAGTGGCTAATTCAAGCTATGCACAGAGGAGAAGCTTTATGTGTTCCAAAGTAAAGTACCTGGGAAGCAGAGGCCCATGACTGCTTGGGAGGCAACTGTGGCAAGGCTACTTTGGTTGTAGTTTGAGATGTGCATGCAGAAATTGTTCCAAATAGCGTAAACTTCTTTTGTAGGAGCTGGGGTATTCCAGTGCTGCCTCAAGGGTCACAGGACAATTTGTGTTTTTATAGTGTGAAATAAGGTGAAGACTAACTAGTTTAGGTGACAAGGGCTTTTCAGCAACCATTATCTCCACTGAGAGATAGTTGAATGGTTCTCAACAATTTGTTGAAATGTTATTTTCTATGCGTCTGAGTACATCCGTAGTTGCAGTGAATGCGTTTTATTGCTGTGTCTGATAAAAGTATAACATAATACAAATTATGCAGGCAGATTTTAAAACAACTGTGTGGTTTTCTGCCAGTTTGATAACTTTTTACATTGTTGACTTAGAATGGTTCTCTGAACAGTCACTTGCCATGTGTCCACAGCCAAAAACCCCAGACAGGTTTTTGTGTGAAAAAAAATCCATGCTCTGTATGTTGGACAGCAGTTAAATGGATAGAAGTAAAAGGCTTTATGGTGGCTTCTCTGTTGTAGAATGCTATACATTATTCATGACACCAACCTGCCTTGGCAAGCTTAAATGTATTTCTAGCATTTAACCTCAGATATATATCCAAATCCAGAAATTATAGTGTGACAGCATCTACCACTTTGATCCAAGCATATCTTAATAAGCCTCTCACATCTCTGTCAGTCACTAGAGAGGAAGAATGTGAATGGCTAGCCAGAATATTACTGGATGTGAAGTTTATTGGAGAAAAAAGATATCATCCTTGGCTGTTGCCTTGCTAATTCATCTTCATTCCAAATGGTAAACATGTTGGTAGATGTGAATGAAAAGCCTCCAGAGTATAAATAATAAATGCTTCTTCCAGCTGTACAGAGTACTTTATGTTTTTGAGATTATGACAGTTTGGGATTTTTGTTTGGGTTTTTTTTTTTTGCTTTTAAACGGATTACATTGTTACATAGTACTACACTTTCTGCTAGACTCTGTGAAGGTCTTTATCTGTGTTCATAACTGTTGATTTTATATAATTACTAGCATAAAACATCATATGCTGCAAATGAAACACAAACAAATGCAATGAATATTCAGGGAATTCTTAGCAATTTGTAGTATTTTGTATGAGCTCAGTGCAGATGTTTAGGAGTTTCTCAGTTCTTGACAAGCAATAGAAGATTTTGTTCAAAATGTCTAAATTATGAATATATTTAAGTGTTTTCTTGCTAAGATAATGTTTGTGAAATTTCTCTTACCTGAGTTATAATTATTGCATTAAATCCATACTAATGACAATAGTAAGTGAAATCAGAGTGCATCCCTTCACTCCACGCCCCACCCCCAACATTTCTAACTATACAAATAATTAAAGACGTGTTGTGGCACTGACTTCTGTTCCTTCATGAGTCTTTTATCCCCTCCAGTTTGGCTTCCTTGATGCATGGCATTCATGTTAGTATATCTTAGGCACAAAAGTATAAATTAGCTATCCATCCTAGATTTCTTTGAAAATCACAGTATGAATCTTTGTAAGGTTCCAGCTGTCACTTAGGAGACAAACACTCACTTTTCTAACAGTGAAGGAGGTAATGCCTATCAGAAAACCACAAAGTGAAATCATAGGAGCGAAGATTGAGTTAACCTTGGATTTTCTTGGCAACCCTTGTAGTATAATTTCTTTGCATAGATCTGAGAGTTGGTCAATGGTGGGAGTAACTCTATATTTCATAGTAGTGGTATCAGTCTGAAATACTGAATGTATATGTAGGGCATTCAGGTAAGATGGTATGCTGGGTCTGCAGCATATAAAATTAAAAACATGGGCATTGCACATTTGAACAAAGGGTAAAACCGGAATTATTTTCCCAAAGTAGTCAATTTGTATGACTAGTCTTTTCAGAAAGAAGTTCTGGTTGAGGACTAGAAACTACTATTTATTGTCTGTCAGCATCCTGTTGAGATATAGTTCAAAATGAAGCATATAAAACCTATGGTAAGTTTCTGTGCCGAACTGCTATTTATTACTTGGATGAAGTGAAAAGAAGTAAGAGAAAAATGCTGTATGTTGGAAAATATTTTGTGGAAGTCATAAAGTAACCAAGTGGTACCGAGCTTTAGCTTTTGCATAGTTTTATCTTTTTAATGTGAGTAAATCTATTGCTAAGCCATTGTCTGCATTTGCTTTCCTGAATTGTCTCTGCTTTAACACATGGATCAAATTCCAGTCAGAGACAGCCGCCTTCATTTCCTGAGTGCATGGTCATGTAATATGACTCCGTATTAAATAGTATCTGCAGATAGAAATTTGATAATGGCACATTAAAGATTATTGTCCCACAGAAGTAAATGGGTATTTGAGCCATCTGTGTCACTGGAAGCGTGATTAAGGCAAAAGTGCAAGAAATTTTTCAAAGAAGGCAAAGCTTCAGTGATGAATGAAGAATCTTAGCTGTCAGAAGACATTTGATGTACAACTGTATGGTGAATTCAGAGCAGAGATTTGATCTCTGATTTGATTAAATTTTCTTTAAAAGAAAAGGCTTCCTTCGCTCTTTTTTAGATATAGGAAAATCTCATGAGAAGTTGGTCGTACTTAGACTGCAGAATGAGGTGCTTAGCTGCTGTTTTGTTGTATTTGCTGCTCTCTGGACGTGTATTGCCTCAGGCTGTTCATTCTCAGCTCACCAAGGCATTGTATCTCTCACATTTCTTATGCTTTTGAGGGCAAATGTATCTGATCTCTACTTTCTGCAGTGCAGTGTTCTGGCCCTGTCTCATCATCATGAGTTAAATCCTCTTCAGACTCCTTCAAAACCTCAAAGAGTCTTGACACAGCAGAACTTTTGCAGCTGAACTGTATTGTGCACGAGGAGTGCATCCCTCGCTCTCTACAGGAGCTTTCTCTTTTCCAGCATGGGGAGGTCTGGAGAAGTAGACAGCTCCTGAGCCATATCTGAAGAGAGCTCGAGGAGTTATGGAACCAAGTGGCAATTGTGGAATGAAAACAAGCAGTCAATAGACATAGACAATATAAGAATAGTCACTGAATCTGTGAAATCATTTATGATTTGGCTCAACAATAGCAGTAAATGGAAGCAGATGAAATCAGCTCCCGCACTGTTGATGTAGAGAGTAATGAATGAACATTTACTGCTTCTGTTCTGAGAAGCCATGCTGAGATGATAGCAGCAGCATTTGGCCAGCTTGGCTTTGATTTTATTACAAGTGTCAGGCACTTGTGTCTAGGCTGGTGCTTTGGCAGCTAATTGATCTCCAGCATTTGATATGCTAATTAGTTCTTTCATAATATGCTAATATGTGTACAGTGAAAAAACACTTCTTAAATGCTACAAGAATATCTCAGAAGCGTATTTGGAAATAGAAAGTAAGACCTGTAAATCTTGATTCATATCAGTACGATACACAAGTGACTGAGTGCTTATAGTTGTGGGAATTTAACTTAAAAATGGAGTTGTTAAGACAGATATTGTTTAGTCATACAGTGACGATACAGGGCATGTGTAACAGGCTATCCTGCATAGCCCAAACAGCCAGAAAATTGGTGTGGATTAGGGAATATACAACTCTGTTCAACACACTTTATAGATCTTGGCAGCTTTTTTGCTGCTACTACATGGATGTTCTTTTTTGTGAGGTCACTAATCTGGACATCATAGTTTTTGTCATATGTCCTGCAGTTAGACAATGAAAAACTAATAGTAAGAAGAGTAGTTGAGTCACTTCCCAGTTCTCCTCTAGGATAGCTGGTACGTCCCTGCATTAAGGGTAATTCTCCAGGCAACTGAATTACTTGCTGGCTCTCTTGTGAATTCCTGCCATTTGACCATTCAATAGTAGATGTTACTTGACTGCTTTCTGAGTTGTGCTTATATGGTAGGTAGTTTCTATCCAAATTTTTTGTCCTTTCCATTTTTGGATTTTCTACACACTCTGAGTACTTTAAAAATACAGTCTGATGTGTCTCAGTCATTAGCTTCCTGTAGCTCCATGTGGAATTCTAATTGTACATGTTCTTAAATCTTTGAAAGAAAGGTGCCAGCAAGGAAAGTTTTCATGCACATGTTCTTTTTCCTGTCTCCACTGAGATATTTTGAAAAATACTTTTATTAAATACATAAAAACACAAATGTTTTTGAAAGCTATGAAAGCAAGTCTGCAGAAGGAAAACTACTGAGCAGCCTTCCTAGGACCTAGGGCAGAGCTGCAAGAACACATTGTTAGTGTAGTACAGAGCCAGAGGCAGAACCAGGATCCTTACTGACCTTTGGAGATCAGCCATGTTGGGCAATTGAACAATTTAATGTCTTTAAATATTTCGTAAGGAAAACTACTAGATTTTCTTCTGTACAGACAGCTTTTGCATAGACTAATAGGCTGTGCCAGTGCCATTAAGTAGATAGTAATTAGATTACTAATATGTACTTAAAGATTTAAATAATAGGAAAATGTCTGATTTACTTTTGGCTTCAGTCCCTGGCAGCAGATTAGATGAACACCTATCAAGTGTTACAAGTGCATGAGCAGATTCTACAACTGTTACTGGGAACAGATTCCATATCTGCTGTAATAAGCTTATCTGTATGCTCAAAGCCCTAATCACCCTCTTGTTGACTAGAGAGGACTTTGATTTTATCCACAGTGGTATAAGAAAGTGATTAATTAGCACTGCAGACCAAAACAACCCTAATAAAACCATCCGCTCATTTTACAGAGGAAAGACTGCTGAAAATAAAGTTAATGGAGCTATGCTTACTGAAGACCAAAGCGGTAAGTCAAAATGCTTTCTTATTTAAGGAGTTACTATGTACAGTTAAATTCACACACTACAAAATCATGCAAATGATATGGAGTCACAATAGTGTGTTAGGCAAAGCGGGTTATATTTCTATACTGAAACTTAGTGTGTGATATTTAGTTTCACTTTGGGCTTCTTCAGAACTGATATAAAGCTGGCGACAAAGTAGAATTTCTCATCCTGACACAAGTGTAAATGATGAAAGGATCTGGTCTCCCATAAATGGCATACATTCCTTCTTGTTCTAGCTTGCTTGTCAAACATTTAATTTTCTTCACTTGTAAAGCTGATTTTTGGAAGCAACAAGTATCTGACATCCTGAATCTCTCTCTTAAGCCGGGGTTCTCAAGGGAATAATTTTATTTGAAATTGATCAAAACAAGAACTCCTTAATAGATCTTATTTGTGGCCCTTTACTTCTGTTTCAGGAAATGATTTCCTGGATGCACTCGAACCCTACAGCAACAGACTTGAGAATTAATACTTGGAATACATTGTGGGCCTTTTTGTCTTTTAGCCCAAAGAAGTACATGTGGTTAAGACCATGTAGTTACACCATAAGTGCTCCTTTGAGGCTTCATTGATGAGGCGAAAACCTTTGCCACTTCTGTCTATGGGCATAATTTATTACAAATGCCACATAAAGTAAGGTCTTAATATACTTGCAGATTATTCAAACATAGCACACAGAGGTGTTGTTGATACAGCTTTAACCAGGGACACACTCAGACTGGTTAGATAATTGAAATACAGCTTTAATAAGAGAAATAATTAAAACTTGTAAGTGATTTAAACAATTAAGTGTAGTGGGCTTCACTATAAAGAAATTTAACATGCTTCAGAGATCTCACATGCTGCTGAGTAGACTTTAAACAAATGTGTTCTGCAACTGTTTGAATGTTGAGTTGAATTTGTTTTAGCCAGGTTGATGCCTCTTGCATTTGCTTTCCATAAATATTCTAGACAACAGGATTTATCAGTGGGAATGTTCACCAAAAAAATCACAGCATAAGCTTTGTAAGCACAGCAACAGTCTCCATAAGATACGGCATCTACACGGAAGGTATGATGTTACAAATTTCATCCTGTTAACAGGAAAAAGAAAACACGCATTTGAAGAATGAAGTCAGATGAGTCAAATTAATGATGTTAAAAACTTGGAAGAAAATTCTAAAAATGACCCACAAATAAGTCAGTGAGGATGAGGAGAGTTGACAGATAAATGATACTG
Source organism: Steatornis caripensis (assembly GCA_013398225.1). Classification (NCBI taxonomy): domain Eukaryota; kingdom Metazoa; phylum Chordata; class Aves; order Caprimulgiformes; family Steatornithidae; genus Steatornis; species Steatornis caripensis. The sequence goes on from VZSC01000694.1 coordinate 122,825, forward strand.
CATGAGACCAGTGAATGGTCAGGAAGAAAGAAAACACAAGCAGGGCATGAATTCCAGAATAGACTTGTGTATAGAAGAGTTAACACATTAATAGAAGTATAAAGGGATTTCAATTAAATGTGGAAAATTGTTCTCCAGAAAGCTAATGTACAAAATATATGCCCCCTTAATATGACATATATTGGCTTTCAAATATAAACGCGCCCTATTAAAATTATACTGGGTATCTCATGCAGTCACATCATTATGCTCAAATGCAAGGTGCTGTTTCCAAAGTATTTGCTATGCAGGCAATACACACACATCGGCAGTTGGATTAATGGTACTCAATGGATTAATTAGAGGCTGCCACTGCAGTACGTTCAGTACTTTCTGACAGCTAGTAATACACCTCGGATACATCAGCTTATATCCTGTGAAACAGATTATTCCAAAATAGTTTTCTTATGTGTGCTTTTTAAATAGTACTTGAATTTTTAAATGTCTCTCAATAAATGCTTCCAGATACTCCAGGGTCGCTTCAGACAAATCAGGGACTCTTTCTCTTGTCCGATTGAGCTTGTAGCTACCCTGCTTTTCTTATGATGTGTGTTTAAGTTCATTCAATATCTGTTAAGAAATGTATACAATATGCTGAGTTATTTTTAGAAGACTGGAGTGCCTCTGAATGAATAGTACTAGGTAAATAAACCATATTATAAAATAATGTGTCTTACTGAAAGATCTAAGCTATGATGTCAGCTTAGGTTCAAGGATTGCTGAGTTGGCCTTAGACTAGGGACCTCTATCCTGCCGGGTGGTGACTTATGGCATGCTGACTCAGGGACTCATGCTCGTGTGAGTATTCACAGAGTTTGAATGAGTACAGTTCAGAGATAAATACACCTCCCATTTTTACATAGTTCCTCTGGACATTAGTGTCCCATTTGGCAGTACTCATGATTTTTAATCAAATTGAAAATAAATATCTGCAATAATGAAAACTATGGCTTGGGAGAATGATGTTGCAGTGAGTGTACACCTGCTAAGACTTTGAATTTTGATCTGTGATGTTTCCTCAATGTTAATAAATATTTCATAAATTTTGCCCAACCTTCTTAGCAGCCACAAAGAAGTGTGCTGTGGATAAAAAGTCTTGATGGCAGTTGCTTTTTAAGTGGTTCTTACTGGCATAATCTACTTGTCATAATCTGGAGGTCTCTCGTTGCTGCTCAGCAGTCCTTTTTGTATCAAAGTTACACTTACTGTAAAGATCAAGTGATTTATTCAAGAGTCCCAATGCTGCACTCAGCAATAGTATACTCATACAACTCTTGCCTTTACTGCAATTGGAGGGAAATTGCGGAGCAAATCTGATTTTGTAATGAACCTCATTCACAAGGGCTCCCTCCCTCTGCCTTGCTCTGGAGCAGTGCTTACACTTGTTCACAGTCTGTATTACTTTATCTTTGTAGATCCGAGCTTATATCAATTCTGTCATCAAGTATCAATCATCAAGAGCTTATGTCAATTCTATCTATCTAGGAGAAAAAGAAAAAAATGGTTACCAATAACTAATCCGACACTTGAACTATCTTTCTGACTGAGCAGAAATATTACAATCTCTAACAAGAGTTCCTTAATCATCAGAAGAGGTTTAGTTTTCCCAGCAATTAATTTAATCACTGTTAACTCTATCTTCTAGCTTGGAAAATGGAGCAACAGGCTTGGTGATTGAGCCCAATGGGGTATATTATAAAGCACAAGTCTGAGTTGTATCACAGCAGCAAGTAAGTCAGACAGGATTTTAAGAATATTCCCTTTATTTTTAGAATATTCCTTTTAGAGGCTTTCATTCATAAACAATATTTTATGTGCGTATGACAGGATGACACTAAAAATCAGATGTGGATGCAAAGTTGTAAATATTATTGCAGACTAATGTTTGTGGCACTTAAAAAAGGTTAAAAAAATTCTTGCAGAAAAATAAATACTTGCCATTTCTTCATATATTAGGGAATAGATTCCAAAATCTCCTCCTGGTTTTAAGAATTTCGCTCATCTCTTCCCAGCATGGTGACAGCACATCATACTAGGCACATCTGTAACTTGTGGCACACTACTGTGCCTGGTTCCTTTGACTTCCCAGCTCAAACAGTTAAGCACTCTTTACCAGTGCTCTGAGTGAGTGCGGTGTTTGGCACACAACCCAGGATCAGGATTTGAACTCACACTTTTGGATTTGTAGCATTTCCTTAAACAGCTCTGACACAAAGCCCTTTTTCAGATCAAACAACAGAAAAGAAATTCCTTAACTTATCTGACTGTGGTAACTCAGTGGCTCTGTGTTGAATTATTTGCCATTGATCCAGACTAAAACAGCATCACACATAAGCTTGTGTGTGCTGGATAACTTCAAGTCATAATTTTTGGAAGGTGTCTGGTTGCAGTCATTTTACAAGTGGAAAGAAGCTAAGGTGATTCTCTCAGACTCATCCTTACAATTTTAAAAGCCTATGAAATCAGATTGTACTTCTATAATCACGGATAAAAATTAGTTTGATGTATGCTTAATGATTCATGGAGTTAGTGAAATAAATAGATGACTAAGGCTCTTAGCACTGTACAAACAGATTGATTGGATTTTGATGTAAAGACATCTAATTATTTTGCAAATGTGTACGTAAGTGGTCTATTTTATCTTTGTTTATCATAAACATATTGGATAGTTTTATGAGAGCTTAGATTTTCATGCTTTAATCCTCTGTTGTTTTTTAATAATTTCATTTATAATGGGTTTAACTTCATAAGAAGTGCTGCAAAAGTGATCTTTAGTTAAACTTTTGAAGTGTGAAAATCATCTGTCAAAGCAGATGTACAACATTTCTACTGTTAATATCTCTTTGGCCTTTAATCCTATTTTTCCGGTTTGTGTGGGCACTGACAGTTAACTCAAATTTCAATCAAACCTACACAAATAGGATTTTTTCCTGCCCTACAGTCAGCTACTCAGACAATCACTGATTTTTTCACACTATTCACAAACTCATTAGACCTTTGTTCAGACTGGCTGAGGCATGGCAAGGATGTAGAACATGCTCTTTCATAGTCCAGGATATTTTTCACAGGCTGAAGATAAAGGATTTATGAGCAAAATATTTTCCATTTCATTTGAAAATGAAATCTATGTAATTTGCGACTGCAAATTTTTGACATGCATTATAGAATGAAAGGATTGGAGTGGGATCTGTTTCACAAATCAATTACCTTAATGCCATTCATTTCATAATACTTACAATATTGCTATCCACTTAAATGCGAAGTATTGAGAAGTTTTACGTTGCATTACCGTTATTTTTGTGTATGTTTTCTAATGAACATCCATTGGTCTGCAAAGACAGACGTTTAGTCTGCGACATCATTTCATGATGGCATACTGCGTGAAAGATACTGAACAAAGCAATTAAATATAAAATTACTAGTGAATTCAGATCTCAGAAAATGAAAATGTAGATGGGAGTTAATTCCATTACAATACTGAGTATTTGTGTTGATGTTAGTGGGGAGTTAGCTGGGTACTATAAAACACATAGAAAATGGACAACCAGTTTCCCAAAGATCTTGTCATGTTAAATGATGAAAAGATAACAGGTTAAGTCAAAATGGAACTGGGCAAGTGGCAAGAAGGATAAGGTAATGAGCCTTATAATAAAATAATGAGCCTTATAATAAAATAAGTTTATTTAGATCTACCTCTCTGAAAATACGATTGCAGTCTGGCCAAACAGAGTTAGTATAATGACAAGTAAGTGCATTTTTGACAATTATAATCTGAAAAGATTTGGGCTGGTTAACTTTTCTCCCACACAAGTACCTCTCAGTGCAAATAACCTTACCAGAGCCAGGGGATGAAATACCTTACACAAGTCAATAGTGAAGCTGCTATTGATTACAGTAAAGCCAAAATACTTCACAATCTAACTGCCGGGGTAAATAAATGAACTAATATCCAGATTCACTAAAAAATCTGCAGCCTGGCCCCAGGTGTTTTGTCTGAAACATACTTGGTGCAGAATCCTTAGCTAAAATTACATAACCTTTTATTTTGTAGTTTTCTTGTGTCAGTCTTCTTCATCTGCGTGCATTCTAGTTTCTTGCAAAAACTATCTCCACAGACAATGATTTTTTTCTTTTCTTGGCCTGCCAGAACTCTATGGAACCTCTCCATGGATCGTTACTTTGTCACACTCATTAGGACTTGAGATGAAACCTATTGAGGTGACTTAACATCTCAGAACACCGGGTGCTTTGGCATTTCACATGTTGTATGGGTCAAGATATAATAGCATTTCTAATGGTCAGCCACAGAAAGAGACACAAAAATAGTGAAAGGAGGAGGGAAATCCCTGTAGGGAGAACTCAAGGTTATCACTCCACTTCTGACAGAATTGAAAAACTAACTCGCGGACATGAAAGACTGAGCTGCTTCTATAGTAATGTTCTCTAATGGAAAGGCACTGAAAGTTGTTCTGCTTTTGTCCTGGATTTCTAATCTCTCATGTGTTCTTTTCTTTCTTTCTTTGTCACAAGGTGGGTACATGACATTCTATTCCGTGAATTCTAGCTCTAAATCCAAGTGAGAATTTCTGGTGTGGTGACTTCAAAAATATATTTAACATATCTATGTGATTGTGTGCGTGCATCTAGTACACATATGCAGTAATATAAATGGCTGATACAAACATGTATTTGTGGTTTATGTAACAGTATCACAGAAAGAAAACAGGACTTTCTAGTACCATAATGACAGTGAACCGTCTGGTCAAAGGACAGTTTCCTGGCCAGCAACAGGGAACCTGTTCACCTGCTACTGGACTTTAAAGTTTGTAGGACTAAAAGGATTTCAAGGGACTCCCATAAGCTTATTGACTCTAGAAACCCCACAAAGCAGGCCCAAGTGTGGACTATAATAATTATCCATACTGCAGTATTTGGAGATGTAACAGGTGGTAATTTATCCTGCTCCTGTGCGAAGCACTGAGACACCTGCAATGGAGTTTAATGACTGTGTATCACAGCTACTGCTCTGAAAGCTACAGTCCATGTGGGAAGTGGTGCTAATGGAGTTACTAGAGAGGAAACGCATCTCGCTTGCTACAGAAAGGAGTGCAATATTAGGTCTTTTCACAGTAGCATCTTATTTTGCAAAACCACCAAATTTAAATGGACTGAGAGTTTTGAAAAGAAACTTGAGCAATAAATGCCTAGTTCTGAACATGTAAAAGCATTTGATGCATTGCAATATATTTTATATATATGCAGACTTTAAAATATATTGACATGTATTTTGCATCTCTCTAGCCAAATCCTGTGGTTTTTATTGCACTTGGAATTGGGCAAAATTCTTCCAACTTCAGGGAGATATTAAATAATAAGAATTGAGTAATGAAGGTGAAGGTCTTGGAGTTTGTGTTCCATGCAACTAACCTATTTCACTTCTCAAATGCATTTCTAAGCCTGGCATTTTGGGCTAAACATCTGTAGAGTACCAGAAAGACACTAGGTCCTGCAGTGGCCGACTTGCTGTTCCTCTGGTTGGTGATTAGTACCAGGGCAACAGGCAGCTTGTGTGTCTCCTATTCCTGTCCTTGAGTCACCAGCAGCATATGGGAACACTGGAGGCAGTAAGTTCCCTTTTAAGTATCTGCTTTTCTTTGAAGGTTCCTGCAGTGAATCTCTCTGACAAAGTTAGATTTTACAGCGAGTACCTCTACAGTAAGTTCTGTTTTCCTTCTGCTAAAAGGAAGATGGTCCTAATTAATGACTCTCAGAAAAGTAATGTATCACTTAGATGATCTAGAGAAATCTTGAATTTATTCAGATCAGTGGTAAAAATCCTGTTGACTTAAAAAGGAATACATTTTTCATTTATGATTTTCATAGAATAGCCTAGGATATGGAAAGAAAAAGGGAGTATGTCTCTTAATGATTGGTTTCTTCAAATATTCTGTCTGTATTTTATCCATAAAAGCTATATAAGATGGGAATATTAAGAACATCTAAAGTACATTGAACAAAATCCTCATGCTGCAATATCCCTGGATGCTGTGACTTTTAACTTCTGTAGGTAAACTCGAGTTTCTTATTTCTTTTCCTGTTCATCACTTCTCTTCCCCCTTAAATTTCCTGATACCAACACTTGCCAGGTACCAAGTTTCTTGAAGCATGCTTAAAAATTTCAGAGTTCAGTTTTGTGGCTGTCATGGTTTTAACCTGGCAGGCAGCCAAATACCTCGCAGCCACTCACTTACTCTCCCCTGCCCCTTGGGGAATGAGGGATAGAATCGGAAAGGTAAGGAGACTTGAGATAAAAAATGATTTAATATTTGAAATAAAATAAAATAATGACGACAGTAATAACAACAGAATACACAAACAAATGATGCACAGTGCAGCTGCTCACGACTCGCTGACCAATGCCCAGTCTGTCTCTGTCTTCCCAGAGGAGAGAAATCCCAAAACGGCAATCCTGGAAGAGAGAGAGTGCTTCCCGGCCAACGCTCATCTATACTGAGCGTGACATCGCATAATACAGAATATTCCATCAGTCAGTTTGGATGCATTGCTCTGGTTGTGCTCCCTCCCAGCTTCTTGTGCACCTGCATGCTAGCAAAGCGTGGGAAGTTGACATAGTCTCGATTTCGTAGCAACAACTAGACCCATCAGTGTGTTATCAATATTCTTCTTGTACCAGCTCCCATACTAAATCCAAAACACAGCTATTCTAGCTACTAAGAAGAAAATCGGCTATATCCCAGCCGAAACCAGGGCAGTGGCACATCTCTAATCAGTAGCCAGGAGACTTTTATGCAGTCAGAAGTAGATATTAAAGATTAAGTGAAGAGTTTGTTCATACCTGATTACTTCAGCGGACGTGTTAAGAAGGACACAAGGAAGCTAATAATTTCAGGCTGGTGAATAGTTTTGCTAGACTTGTTCTGATACAAGTGAAATTGGTAATCTTTGACAAAAAGTGATACATTCTTAAGGAATTACTCAATTTTTTATTTTTTTTAACTTCTAGGAGTTGTAAACGGCAGCCCCAGTACCATTTTCTTAGAAGCAACTAGTTTAAATAAACTAGTATAATGGAACTAATATAAACACTACTCTGATACAAATAATAAGCATCAGATGAGACTATGTCCCACTGTGATGCAGACATAGAGGAGTAGACAATTTCTGCCTGGTGAGAGTTTATAACCTTAGAAAGGCTAGAGAGGAAAGGGAACAATATGTTAATGTTATAAACAGAGAAAGGAGGCGTAGAGAAATTAAAGATAATTTTTTCAAATGTCCCTAGGGCCAGGCCATAAAATTTAGGTACTTTCTGACAAAGTTGGACAGTTAGCACTTCTGAAAATTTCACTAGGCAGTTAAATGCTTAACTTCCATTACAACAAGACCTGGATTTCTAAGTCACGTATAAAAAGGTTCTAAACCTGGATCTGTAGGTCTAGGCTAAGTTGAGCCTTTCAGATAATTAGGCCAATATTTCACTGAATATCTGGACAATAATGAGTGGCATCCAAAAAAAAAGAATCCTGTCTTTCATCTAAAGTCACTTGTACACTGCCTTTCATGTGCTTAAGCTACACTTTAAAAATGAGGCACAGTCTCCTGATTTATTTAAAAGTTTTTGCAAGATTGTGTTAGTGATAGTGGCCGGATGGAAGCGTGTTAGCAAAGTTTTAGGTCAGATCTCCTGAATTCCAGGCCTTCATCCTAAACACAACACCTTTATATTATTGAGAATCCAACTGCATTTTACATACATATTGAAGTTGCAGTATTAGGTATTACAGCTGCGCATCAAAGATAAAGACAGATAGCAGCTAGCACGCGGATGCTGTTTCCAAAGAGAATAAAGCCCTTTTGAAGGCAGTAGAAACTGTCAAAGTTGAATTAAAAATTAAAAATGCATTCTGTGGGCTACAGAGATGCTAGGCTGCCTGACGGCTACAGAGCCAGGAAGTTTTAAAAACCTCTCAAATGCAATAGTAAGTTATCTGTACTTGCTGTGCTTCCCCCTCTGCCCCAATCAACTTCTGTGCTGCAGTGAAATATAATCACTGCGTCTATAAACTGTTCATCTTGGTCATAAGGGAAAAAATCCTTCCTTGCAACTCCTGAACATCTCAAATGATCAAGTATTAAGCTTGCTTATGCCATAACATGTAATATATTGGTGTAGAAATGATAGACTTTCTCAATTTGTTAACAATTTATGATTTATTATTTACGATAATGTACTGCTGCACGTTAGTCACTCAAAATAAAGATTGATAATGGCCTTCGACATGAAAAAACACTGACTACAGTCATAAGCAGTGTTTCAATAAATTATTACATGTGTCAAATTTAGGTCTCAGAACCTGGAAGTGGGGTAAGGTGGAGAAATTTGTGTTGTTGTTTGGGTTTTTTTTTTTTTAAAGCACTGAAGTACCACAGAATAATATTGAGGATGTTAAGAAGGGCGATGGATAATACCTGCCTTTCCCTGTGTCCGTCCACCCTTCCTCCACATTTACGTCCCATTTGTGCAGTNCTTCAATAAAGTATTACATGTGTCAAATTTAGGTCTCAGGACCTGGAAGTGGGGTAAGGTGAAGAAATTTCTGTTGTTGTTTGGGGTTTTTTTTTTTAAAGCACTGAAGTACCACAGAATAATATTGAGGATGTTAAGAAGGGCGATGGATAATACCTGCCTTTCCCTGTGTCCGTCCACCCTTCCTCCACATTTACGTCCCATTTGTGCAGTAACTGACATTTCTGAGAGTCTTTGTTGGGATTCCTTCCTGTTTTACTGACCTCCCCTGTCAAAAAGAAACACTATAGTAATAAAGGACAATACTTCTGTTGTCATGAGCAATTTACCACCATATACCTTACAGAGCTTTGGAAGTCAGATGTTTATTGCTTGCTGCTGCTTGTATTACTTCTCAGGTTGCCTCAATAAGAGATTATGACAAAAACCTATCTATAATTAAGCAAAACCTTCAAGCTATACGTTGCTTGACTTTTAAAAGGAGCAATGCTTTTATCACTGTCATGCATTGAATCCAAATCTGTTTTGGAACAGCTCTGGGTTTTAAAATCAGGATCAGAATTTTGAAGTAATGTGTGGTTATTTTCATACGGTACCATCACAGTTCCTATTATAGGTATGAAAGCAGAAGACTGCTGTCGTCCTACAGTAGGGTGTCAGGCCTTAAGGACAGGCAAAACCAGCATTTTACAATTATTTTATGAGGTTTTTTCATACTGCTTCACATGACATTCAGGAGAAATGAGCTATAATGTGACACAGATGTGTCTGAATAATCTTACAAGGCGAGCAAAAATTTTTGTATATTATGGCATATAGGCTTGAATATTTCTTGGACTTGTGTGGACTGGAAAGATACTGTTGACAGACGAGATGTTGCTGGCACACTTGCATGGTCCTGCTCATTGCAGCATCCAGAATTTTAATCAGCAAAATGGTTAAGCAATGATATCCTTTCGATTTCAAAGGGAGTTAGATGTCTAACTAGGAATTAGTCAGAGCCTCTGTACTTGAGAAGGTACTTCTTTTCTTTTCAACCAGGAAGTGGTACAGTCTCTTGAGAGACGGTTTCCAGACAAAAGGAGTTCAGACAGAAATCGGAGCTTCTGGGTGCTTACTGAACTTCCTTCTTCCTCTATGTTCTCTCCCCTTGGATAAGCAATATAAGCTGCATCTCTCACTTGCGTGTCTAAACAGCATCTGCAGTCGGCTTTGACCAACATGACTTTCAAACAGGGCATTCCTGGAGGAGTTGAACAAATAAACTGGATTTCATGAAACAATCAGATGCAACTAGGATACACACTCCTTGAAACTTGCTAACTCATTCTGTAACACAAAGCAATTCACATGTTGACTGAAAAAAGAGCTAAAAATCTTTTCAATGACATATTTATTCCTTCCTGTTATTCATTAATATTTTAAAAGTTATGTATGTCATAGCAATAGCTACTCACTCTATGGTAAAATGTCTTTAATTTCCATAAATAAACTTTCTAAAAATCTGAAATTCTACTCCAAGGTTTTAGAGTCCCAAGAGCAGCCTCTGCTGATGCCTAAAGAAATTGTTTCTCTATTTCTGCATAGAGGCAACAGTTTTCGTTGCGTATCTGTAAGAAGTTTGCAAGAACTGTTCAGTTGATGTTTGCGTGGCACTTGGAAAAATATACAAGCCTCCTCGGATTATAAATTTAAAGTAATTGTGATCAGCATTAAAAATATTGGATACCGTGAACAATACAGCTGATACCACAATGATCTTGCAGTCCGACAACAGTCTTATGGTACTCTACAAAAATTGCTGAAGCTCCTTCTTAAAATGTCCCTGTCCCTTTCCCCCCCCGGTTGTAAATCTGAACACTGATCTTGAATACTTGACCTGGACCTGTACCTCGTTTTTGTGACAGCATTATCTTTTAGCTCAAACAGCCACTTGGTCCAGGCCAGCGGTATCCCAGGCTGCATTAGCAGAGCGTGGCCAGTTGGCCTTTGCTTGGCACCGGCTGGATCGCATCGCGATANTTATAAAAGCCGCGGGCCGGCAGCGAATGCGGGAGCGGTGTGCGGAGTGTGACGGGACGGGGCGGCGGGACCGGCCTCCTGTCGGCGCGGCGGCCAGCTCGACCCCCCTCCCCGCCCC
>VZSC01000694.1:161661-258539 GCA_013398225.1 Steatornis caripensis
TCAAGTTCCTCTTCCTGATCAGGTGGCCTATAGTAAACACCCACAACAGTGTCACCTGTATTGGCCTGCCCTCTAATTCTTACCCATAGGCTCCTGACTCGTTCTTCATCCCCCCCTAGGCAGAGCTCGATACATTCCAGTTGCTCTCTGACATAAAGAGCAACTCCACCACCCCGTCTTGCTGGCCTGTCCTTCCTAAAAAGTACATAGCCGTCCATGACTGCATTCCAGTCATGCGAGCTGTCCCACCACGTCTCTGTGATCGCAATGAGATCGTGGCCCTGTGACCACACACAGATCTCCAGCTCCTCCTGTTTATTCCCACGTACTTCCCACTTCCCCTAGAGCTGATCAATACCTGTTCACTTGTACTTTCTCTTTTTTGTAATTTCCCCGCTTTATTTAGGTGTTGATTCTCTTAGACTGCTCAATAGAGCGTATATGGTTTCCCCACAAATAGGTAGTTCTTGACATTAACATTCTGTTTAGACTTTGCAGCAAGCTCAGGCTTTAGCATAGAATTCCCCTTTAATATGCCTCCGAACTTTTCTATCCATTTTTGTAAGCTCTTGTGATGTACATGTTAACTTTGTCTTTTGTAGGAGTTGAAATAGAAGGCTGACTTTGCATCTCCAGTAAATAGCCCCGGTATAATTCAGGGAAACACTTCAGCGTGTCCTTAACTGTAGAATTGGACTGGAGACTGGTATTTTGTTAGGGTAAATGCTTAATTTCCAAGGGATTTTTTGGGGGGTTTTTTGTTTGTTTGTTTGGGTTTTTTTCCTCCTTTCTCCATGAATTGCACCAGTATGAGAAGGGGAAGAGAGTTAATCAAATCCAGTGTAGTTTTTTGTGGTTTTTTTTCCCTTTGAAGGACCAGCCTGGATTTTTTCTCTGCAAAACAATGCAAGTTCTATGTTGAGAAACTATTCCGCAGAGTATCTTGTGGTTTTCTGCTGCATTTCCTGCCCCCACAAGGTGTACTATGTGGTTGTTGTCCCTTATTCCAGAGACAATGTGTTAATGTGCTATTTATTTAAAAAATAAAAATTCAGAAGTCAGCAATAGTAATGTTGACTGGTAAATGTGGGTATGGTTTTTTACATATGCATCTATTTGTTAAGTCTCAGATTTTCTACAAATCTCATTTATGGACTAGGGAGGGTGACTGGCCTGTTTGCCCTGTGCTGGTGTAAATCAGGGGGGACTCTGCTGTCCAAACTAAGGCCCTCACCCTTAGTGCATGGGCAGTTCTTGCATCCTTCCTCCCTGCCAGGCCTCTCTCCGTGGCTAGCCACCCATCCTGGGGAAGACAGAAGCGCATTCAGGGAGGGAGGTGCTGCTGTATCAGGTAAAGCTGGTCTGTGCCTTGGACCACCACCAAGTATACGCGTCCCTGGGTTTTATGAGAAGGTACTTTACAAATCAATTCTTCTAACAGCTGTGCTATCTTCATTTATATGCTCAGAGAGGTATTATTTTGTCCTCCTTGTTAAAAGTGAATGTTTCTTTCTTTGCTTTATCTATGTGCACAACATGTCTTGTTGTTACATTTAAGTTGCTGTAAACTCTCAATCAATAATCCTGTTAAGAAAAAATGGGTCTAGTAGCAATAAGTAAAATTGCAGAGTTAATCAGATCATCTTTATTCGAGTTGGAGACTGTTTCCTAGAGATGTTCTAGCTCTACAAAATCAATATGGGCACAATGGAGTAGGCTTATTTTCTGGGTATCAGTGGTACAAGGGTGGGGGCTGGATGTTCAGAGGGAGCCAGGGGATTTTGCTGCCATGAGCACAGTAGCTGTGGAAAAGGAATGGTTGCTGCCATGGAATCAACTAACAGAAAGTAGTGTATATTTTGGGCACTCAAATGTCTGGGGGAGGTACAGATCCAAGAATTTCTCCCTTCTTATTCCATCCCCACCAACTTCACAAACAAAATATGTCCAAAATAACACTGCATTTTAAATATAGCATTTTGAGTTGATAGCTACTTGTTTTACAGTGTAAAAACCACCTGATTTTACAAACAGATTCTTGAGAAGAGATGGATGATGTTTTTCTTACCTCCTTTTTCCCTCATCGTTTCTAAATGTGGTCCTTACTGCTGATCTCTGTGCTAGTTTTATGCTACACAGCTGTAAAGACTTGATTGGAGTTGCACCTGGCTAGGCTGGGGAGATGACAACGAGATTTAATCTTTCGTAAACCATGTTTTGCACAACTTTTTTCAAGTACAGCCGAACCCTGTTCTTAACAACCACTACCCCATAAACAGCTATTGAAGACAATAAAATGTGGCCCACAAAAATGATGGGCCTCCTTGTTGTGTCGTTATTGTTAAATACGGTCTCTGCTGTGCTGTGGAATAACCAGTGTCCAGCAGTGCTGTGTCTTGATTGTTACTCAATGATCCTTTAAGCTGAACTAAGCTGTGTGTTCAACAGGTAGTGTACTGCTTTCTCTTTGCACTTGAAGCAATAGGACGTGTAACTGTGCCTTAAATATTTAGTATGCTTGTGTTTGCTAATAAAGACTTCTAGGAAAAATAATGTTTCATGTTGAGACCTGGGATAATAATCAAGTGCAGCTGGCTGAAATTTTTTTTCACTTTGTCTCAGTGCTGCCTATCGTGTTTGGAAATGCTGTAGCTGTAGCACAGAATCGAATTGTGAGAACTGGGAGTGTGGTCAGAGCCAGTGATCAGCTGGACACACGTAGATGTTGTCCACAGTGCTGCAGAGTGAGAGGGGCTTAATGCGTCCTCATATAGAAGGAGATGAGCAAATCTTTCCAAGCGTAGGCTTAATTCGGATGGAGCTGCTGTTGTGCTTTCGGTAGTTAAGCATCTGTCTGAGCTGGCTTGTTAGAAGCTCTTGTTTGTGAAGAGCTGACCTGTGTCACGCGTTCTCGGCTAGGCGGCTGTACAGCCTTTGTTTGTGCAGTGGGAAAATCGGACACCCCCGCAATGAGATCTAAGCTTCCTTTTAGTCTGTTTAGGTCCTAAAATTGGCCCTTGGTTTCATCAAGATTTGATTTGAGTGAGATCTTCATTTACATGACTCTGAAACCCATACTGTCTTTGGCTATCAAATTGTTTTAAATATAATTATTTTCTTAATGATAATTTTAAGCTTCAGTAATGTTCAAGAAGGCATTCATGTGCTGTTGTCACCAACTGGTCTTTTTGGATTTGGTGGTTTGCTTGAACATCCCCAGGCCTGATTTTGTCGAGTTAAACTACCTCATACTGAAATGACTTGTAGCAGCAATCAGCTGTGCTGTATTTGTGCACAAAATGTCTCTCTGTTCACATAAGTATCAGAAAGAGCATGGTTAAGAATAAATGCAGTGTTCGTAACTATGCACATTTTACACAAAGCTTGAAAAGTTTAGAGCGCTTATAGAAGAAAAAAAGTTTGGATGAGATACATACTCCTTTGAAATTGGCTTAAACAAAGTGGCTTTCCCAACAAAATAGGAAGTTAATGTGAGAGATGGTCTACTTGCAATAAGACTTAGGACTCAATGGATTTCTTTTTGTTCAAGCTTTACAGTTCTCTACCCAATTTTAACTCCGCCTTAAATTTAAGTATCCAGAAGGTTGCTTTTCTTGACCTGAATACCATGGGCTGCACTGACATGAGAGGTGGCAAGTGAGTCCAAATCTTGAAGAGCTCTTCTCAGTGGCAGTTCTGATTTTCAACCATATTATTGTTTACAATTAAAAAATTGCTATTTTCAATGTATTTACAACCTGCTTGTAAGATTTCTATCAAATATGCTAGAACAAACAGAAATCCAAGTAACTGGCTCTTACACGTTCCCAAAATGCGGTCTGAAAAGAAAGACTGCAAAAATTGAAGCACAGTTTATAAATATTACTGTATAATAATTACATTTTAAAAATAGTGTTTTATAGTATATAAAATATATACATATACTGTCTATGTGTGTATGTGTGTGTATATATATATATATGCACACAAATATACTTTTATAATCCCTTTGACCCTTGTAGCTGACCAAACTTGAGGCTTTTTCAAAGAAAGCACGAAGCTACTGAAGTTCTACTAAGAAGTTGAAAATGTGCTGTGATTAAAATTAACTTTCTGAAGCTGTGAACAGCTACTGCTGTTATAGCAAGGCTTGAGGGTAAACAAATAAAGTGTGCATCTCTTAAGTTTCAGTAAGGTTAAGTTGTGATGACTTAACCCTATTATTGCATAAAATTATCATAAAGTTTTCAAATTATTAAGGTTCCTCCTCGGCACAAGAGATGCTGGATATATTTAAATAACAATATAGTCAGGATAGAAAATAAAAATGGAAGATGAGCCAGGCTGTAAATATCGAAGAAATTGCTGGTCAATTGTGGTCTTTATCTCAGAAGTTGGTGCCATTTTGAAGAAGGATAAACTGACTACTTTGGACTTACCAAATGTTGTGAGTTTGGGTTTTTTTTTTTTTTCAGGGAAAATAACTTCTGTGTGTGTACAAGCATTGTGTGTGTGTATGCTTGTATGAACACATTTTATACATATATACATGTATGTACACACACATATAAAAAATTGTTTGTATACACACAAATATGCACATGCTTTCCCACATGTGCAGGCAATGTTTTAATGTGTTTTTAATGTGTTTTAATTTACTGTGTTTTAAACCACCCTGGCAGTGCAAACCCACCCACAGAGCTGTAGCTAAACTTCACAGGAGTGTTTCCAAATAACCACAGGAACTTTGTCCTTTAGTGTGGGGTGGGCGATCTGATACCGGCACGTACTTTGTGTCTGTGCACGTGTAAATACTTCATGTACACAGCATAAAATCGTTCACCTAATTTCGTATGTACAGCTGGAGCTGTACTGATTGTATCGAGGTGTCTATGCACTACAGTGACTTGATCAGCTCCATAATATGTAGTATGAATAACGTATATGCCCGAAGAAAAAGCACTGACTGGGATAAGAATCAAACTGAATCTTGGGAACAAGGGGGTGAATCCTTGGCTGGATCATATCTTTTCTGAAGCTCTTTGAGGCCGTCAAGTGACTGGAAGAGAACGAGGAAGGTGTCCAAATGTTGTATTTTAAAAGCAATATTTAACGTGGATCTCACCCCCAGTCACTTCAAGCACATGGAGACGTGGAGTGAAAGGAGGGTTAATCTTTTGTGTCATAAATTAGTAAGGGCTCTGCAAAAGAACTTTTCAAAGACTTGCTTGCTAAATAAATTACTGGTCATGTTTTATTTAAAATACTCATACTCCCAGCAGAGAACATAGCAAACAAGCGCACTTTCAATTAAAGTAACAGCTAGGATTTTCCTTCTGGCAATCCCACGACTTCTTGCACTTGTTCAGCTTTATTGTGCATTGCAAGCAACTGAGCAGAATGACATGTGCATCCATGGTTCACGTGTGTGCGTGGCATCATATGATCAGGTGGTTTATCTCCTTTTACTTGCAAAACTCCTTTTGGTAAACGTAGCTAGGAATGCAGTGAACCCCAGGCCTGTTTACTTAGATCCTATAATATAGATGCCAGCCTGGGTTTGCATTAGCAATACTGGGCTGTGCCTAATGCTATGCATTACCCAAAATCCAGTGTGGAGCTGACTGCTGTGACGTGAGGATCGGGCTGTTCCCTGTGTCCGCCCACGTGCTGCAGGAGTTGAGGGTGGATTGGCGCCAAGCTGCGGAGTGACAGGGGGTAGGTATGGAGGATTTACATTCCTAGCAGGACAGATGTTTGCTTTCTTTTCTCCCAAACATCTGCTCACATCCTCTATTTTTGGGAAGTTGTGAATAGTGCTTTAAGGGAAAGACTGAGGTTACCGTAGGTTGTCAGCCTTATGCCATGAGATGCAGTCACGGGATTTCTGGCTGTTGTTCGTTTAACACTAAAGGAGAAAATGTGTGGAGAAGATGTCTTCTACCTCAAGGGTGCTTGAACTTTCCTGGAAAAGTTGTCCGTTGTGGGACAGCTGACAGCACCCTCTGTCACCCTGGTGACACAAACCTTTTCTTCGGGTGATGGCCAGGCTTCACAGTCAGAGATGGTTGCCTTGTCGTGGGAGAGAGCCTTAATGTTAAGGTTTGTTCATTTGTGGGTTGGTGGGTTTTTTCCTCAACTGCTCTCACGTGACATCCAAACAGCTCACTGCCGTCAGTGCTGGGAAGTGCCTGTGCTCTTTTCAGTAGGTTATATAGATTAGGTCTCTTGACGCTTTTACCTTTTACCTTGAGCATAACATTGATTAGGTCACTTCCCAACATCTCTCTGAAAATCAAATCAAAGGGCTTGTTGAAATGACTGGAAGGCAGGGTGTGGTGTGCAGGAATTTCTTAGGAGCTGGGTGGAGAATCTAAGTGTAGCTAGGTAGTGCGTTCCTTTGTGCCTAAGATGCTGCTTTTTAGAAATATTGCTCAAGGGATGGACAGGAGTCTGAAAAGCTTTCCTGGGCTAAACGAACAGTATTTTCAAAGTTTGTAAGATTTCATTTGGGACTGATAAAGAAAACCTGAATGAGCAAAAGATTAATATTTGGAGCAAGGAGAAATTTAAAAGGAGATTTTTATATAACCACGTGCGCCTGTTGAGCTTGAGTTCTGGTTAAGTGTTTTGGGATTAGTCTCAGTAGTAAGTGAATGAACTGGACTCAATACTGAAGATGTCTCATATCTACAAACATATTTACAAACAAATATCTAACAGTCCACTAATTAATCCAGACAAATTGCCTTTAGACAGTACCTCATTAATATTTTTCAAGTTTGTTGTTGTTTGTGGTCTTGTTTTTATGGGGCACAGCTTATTTTTAAATGCTCCAGAACCATTCTAAGATCATGCAGTCATTTGGAAGACAACACATTTTTAATTACATTTCAAAAGCTTCAGTGCTTTACTCCATCAATCCCGTCAGCAGTAAGGAGATTAGGTTCATTGCCAAGTGACTTGCATCGCCCTCTATCATGGGATGTGACTGCCTGGGTTTTAGCAGTCCGACAAAATGATTCACCAGCACAGTGTGATTTCATGGGGATGCAAGTAGATAATGAACAGGTGAAGGTGAAAGAGCCTTTCACAAGGATCTTGCTAAGATGTTTGGACATGAAGAGTAGAGCAAAGCTCTAGCTCGGGCTACTGTCAGCTAATCTGTCTGCCAAAATGCTGCATAGGAATGGAAGCTGTGGTCTAGATTGAGTTGATTGTAGAATAGTTCCATGGATTTACCAACATCCTATTCAGCCTTGTTTTAGCACCTCTTCTAATATTCCAGTATTTGAAGAGTGTGATTGTATTGTACAGACAAGATTTGATCCTTTAGTCCAGACAAATATTGGTAAATACTCGTGGCAAACTGGAGCACAGGCAGTTCCACCTGAACGTGAGGAAGAACTTTACCGTGAGGGTGCCAGAGCCCTGGCCCAGGCTGCCCAGGGAGGCTGTGGAGTCTGCTCTGGAGATATTCAAAACCCACCTGGATGCGTTCCTGTGCCCCCTGCTCAGGGGGCACCGGCTTCAGCAGGGGGCTTGGACTGGGGGATCTCCAGAGGGCCCTGCCAACCCCTGCCGTTCTGTGATTCTGTAATTTCTGTGCATGGTTGCTTGATAATGTATGCGTATGTCAGTCACATGCAGGTTTACTGGAGAAAGTCTTGATAGTGAACCTGCTCAACTTCCTACTAGATATTTTAGTCTGACATTCAGACTGCTTTTCTATATATTTAAATTCAGTCCCCTGAAGCTTCATTATATCTAGCAATGGTTTTCCTTTTAAGTATTTTCATATTGTAAGGCTGTATGTAGGTAGAAGTCCTTTACGAAAATGGGAATGCTTTTCTACTATTCCAACCGTGTTCCCAGGCATAGCTCTATACCTGCAAAGCTCACATTGAATTAACTTTAAGACAATGCAAAAATGATTTCTGGTGCACTGGCTTTAGCTGGGACAGCTGTGCTGGTCAGGGTTTCTGGAACTTGCTTACCGAATCAACCTGTATAAGCTGTAGGAGTTGAGATGATTCGAAAAAAGGAAAACCACAAGAAACAAAGTAATAGAATAGCCTGCACTTAATATTTGCAGGGGAAAACATGCTGATCAGGGGAGTAGCTTCAATTTTAACTAATAAATCAAGAGAAATCTTTGTTCTACTAGTATGAAGCACTGCTAGTATACAGCAATGTAGCAGTGTACCGCTAGCACTAAAAAGAATTGCCTTTGGACAGGCAAATGGCAGATACCTCTCAAATACTGCTGTGCACAGACTTTGGCTAGAAAACAAGTAGAGGAGCGAGTTTTAAACTTTGCTTTCATCTAATGCTGATTTTAATGCTATTTCTAATGCTGCAGCTGTCATTCTGACTTCTACAGGTGACAGAGGTGGCATACCTCACTGCTATGGTTTGGAAGTCATGACTGTTATTTGTGTAACAAAATCTGTCTGACAGGTAACCACATGTTCCAGTTAATCTTAGCTGGGATATAAGTAGATCCTGTACCAAATGTAATGACTCGGTTACTGAGCCCGATGCTAATATCAGTGACATCTGCTTCAGCCTCTGCATTCCTTGAAAATGGATTGGAATCAGGCTTATGAGTGAGTTCGTATTAGGGTAACCCTCGCTTAAATACTGTAGGTCACACTGATATCTGATGCCAGTAGAGGTGCACTAGGAGAGATTTGTCCCAGTGTATTTGTTGTTTGCCCGTATCAATGGACACAGCTGCAAAAGATTGGAATGGGTATTCCAATGCATTAAGAGACTTAGCTTTTGTTTACTCTGGGAATAGCAGTATTATTTAATATTAAATTCCAAATTTCCTTTAGGTGTTTACCAGCTGTCCAGAAGATTAGATGCACTAAATTAGTGAATGCCCCTTTTTCATAGGTCGTCTTCTACTCTCTTAGTTTGTGAATAATGGAGTCAACCCTCTTGAACCCCCTGCCCCCAGTGCTGCACTTACCCAGGACTAGCATATTCTTCTGTTTTTATGAACAACCTTTCAGGAATCTGCAAACCTTTAAGCAGATTTTTAAAAGCAGGCCAAGCTCATCCAATTATGAAGAACCAAATTCACATGCGAGGTGGCATAGCCTGACTTTCTGCTCTGTGGAACAATGTCTTTTAGTATTACTGAATTTTTTTCAGGCAAATGACAAAGCTGAAAGGCAAATATGCATGTCAGTCTTCAAAAATGTGCGTTACTTAATTATTGACAGTGACAGCAAGTCAGGATTTCAGCTGCTTCCATTTACAGGGAGCATGGGATCTTTGCTCTGTTAACCAAACTCGTGTCCTGTTTACGCTGTCTCACACCTCTCTTCAGACTGTGTTCGCAGGTACTGGGCTTAGTCTGTATGTGACCCGGAGGCTCTCAAGGAAAAACTAAGGATAAGTGTTGATCAGGAGATGGCATATTTAGGGCTTTCGGATGATCTAAATGAGGCACTGAAACCAGGCCACCGTCCCAGCTCCTCTCAGAGTAACCCAGATAGCACCATTTTGCTTGGAGATTCTCAGCTGGCGGTTGCATTATAACTATGAATTATCATTGTGACTTGGTTGAAACTGACTTCCAAAAGCTCGGGATATAAAGGGAGTAAGCCAGATGCAAACCTCTGATGTCTGGGAATTTCCTGACACCAGATGCTTGCGAGCTGTTTGTCCGTTTTCTGTAGCTTTCAGGTCCCCTGCCAGATTTGTGACTAACTGTACAAGTGACGCAACCAATTTTTATCTATAAAATTATGCAAAGATAAGATATATATAGCTACACTACTATAGGCTATACGTTATGTGTCTGACACCATCTTGCCATGTACATGTCTGGGTTTTGTTTAAGGGAAGATCTCCAAAATATGAATCATTCTTATCTGGAATTTGAGTCGTCAACATTTGAGTCGTCAAAACATTAAAAAAATTTAAACAGTGGGCTTTGGTCAATGATTTGATATATTAGGGAAAAATATAGCTTTGGACCCAGACTTTCCATCCCAGATGATGGAATTTGATTGGCATCAACATTAAGTGTTAAAACTTACCTTATCAAGCTTCAGAAAGGGCTATATAGCTTTAAGGGCTTGCAGAAAGTATCCCCTTGTGCTTTTGCCAAGATCCTGTTACAGATTTCTCTGCTCTCCTCATTCTTAATGATTTCAGTGGGAATTATGATGGATAACTGAAATAAGATCATTCTGTTTCCAGTGCAAGCTTTACTACATTGATTTCTTTTTTTCTGTGCAGCTATTTGTCAAAAGCAGCTGATGTATAAAATTCAGGTGTCACTGGGAATCCAACCTGTTTCTTCTGTTAAATTTTGACTATAGGTTATAACAGAAAAAACCTTAAGTACTGCAAAAGGTAATTTATTGTTACTATAATGGCTGATCGTTAATGGACTTGGTAGAAAACTACGTAGCATTAAAATAAAATGCCCGTGTATAACTCTAATGACACATTACTTTTATTATAATGCTGTGTTGTCATAGCAGTACTTTGTGCTCATATAACTTTTTATTGTGGGATCTGAAGTGTTAATATTATTCATGCTTCATGACAGACCAGTAAATACTATCATACAGGCTTATTAGACAGGTAAGCTGGAACAAAGACAAGCAGAGATTTGCACAGGGATGTAAAATACTCAGTCTTGCAGAGCACTATCTATATGCATAACCTGAAACACACGGTTAACTTAGCCCTGTTCAGTCACTTAGATATTTTGCCAAATCTGGACCTATGTAACCAAAATTCCTGGTCAACTTGGTTAACCTTCAGATGATCCTTCCTAAAATTCACTAGAAAGGTATGGGATTTACATACCTGCTTATTGTTGGGCTCCAGGTTAGCTGTTTTGCTGGATGGGGTATTGATCAGTGCACAGATGAGGGCACGTCCTTGAAAGCAGCTTGTGGTGCACTGAACAGAATACCTGGCTACTACCATTGTCATTCTGTTGTTTTAGACAGTGGCTTTCATGAGCTTTAAACCTGCCTACTAACAGGGAAATATCTATTTTTGGACTACCTAGAGCAGCTGCTGCAGCAAGTGTGCCTCTGGAGCTCCAACCTTGCAAACCAAGTAGATACTACCTGTAGGCTGTTAATAAAGGAATCTTTCCATCCGTGTTTATACTGGAAATGCACACTGCAATTTGGCTGACAGGTTTTGAATGCTCTTTATTCGTTTTACTGTGAGAGCTCTAAGTGCATGGCATCCAAGACAGTAGGGACGATGGTCATTCAGAAAAATGCTATTAATTTATTTACCTACTTTCCTGGTGTGTTGATTTGCTGGTTTTGTTCTTAAAAAATGCTGGGGATCTATGCAAAATAAATAATTCTTTGTGCAAGTATCACATTTCTGGGAATGCTAGCATGAAAATTGCTAAATATGCATTTAATTTAAGCTTGATTAGGCAACTGATTCTGTTCTAACACAGTCGTAATTAAAATGTAGTCTTGTGAGGTTTAAGGCATTACAGGTACAGTGTGCGCCATGTGCAACATTGCTAATTAGGAGGGGTTCTCTTCAAGCTGGCAGGCGGGGTGCCTCGTTGCGTGAGGCAGCGACTGGGCTCCCAAGCGGGGAGCTCGGAAAGCTGATGAGAGAGTGGTTGATCACATTAAGAGAGTTGAAATATTGCAGAGGCAAACGAGGCATCCTCTCCCATTCTGCTTGTTATCCTGCAAGGGATGCCTCAGCCTACCTATGGGGAGCGTAGTGACTGCTGCACGTCTCTGTGTGTCACTTCCCTGCCCTGCTGGGAATTTCTGCTGCCTGCTCAGACCGGCAGCATGGGGGAAGCAGCCTGGAAAGCAGCTGAAATGAACCTTGAGATGGAGAAATCTGGTGGGAACTCCAGGCTGGATCCTCTACAATGGCTTCAGCAGGAGCTGGGCCGTGGACCTCACTATCAGACCCATCAGCATTACAAATTGAGTCTTGAGAATAGACTAGAGGAAAGCAATTTCCTAAAAATTGCTCAGGCAGAGTCATGGGATCAGTGGTGAGGTTCTCCTGTGTTCAAGGGTGTTCTTGCTCTGGACGTCAGCTTACTTATGGGAAATTGTGAGTAGTAGTATTTTTTATGTGAAGCTAAAATGGAGGCTGTGTCCTGCAACCCATCTTCACTTGAAACAGGAGATAGGCCCTGGAAATGCAGATAATGTTGCAAAGCTGGGTCACTGAGCTCTTTTCTGCCTGGTAGAAAGGTGAGACCTGCAACCAGAGATGGCTGTGGGTGAAATCCATGTGTCCTCCCCTTGCTTTGGCAGCGTCTTGGAGGCTCTGTCACCAAAGCCTGGCAAAAGGGACCCTCAGTGGGTCTGGCTGGACCAAATGGGGACAAGCATCCTGCGCTGCATTCATACCGGCTGCTCGGCATGAATATGCCGTCAGCATGAGGCTGTCACTTTCAAACTCCTCTTTGGTTTTTTGTTTGCTTGTTCTTTGGGTTTTTTTTTGTTTTCCTTTCCCCTCTCTCTAATCACCATAGCTACCTGCTGACTGCAATTTGTCTGGGCAGCACCGAGCCATGGTGAACATGTCTGACAATGCTTAAATCTTGATCTAAGCAAATCTTTTTTAGGCTTTCTCATTTCAACAAAGCCCTTGTTCAGCTGCATTAACTGTAAGGAGTCCACTGCTCAGTCGATTATCTGGGGGCCTGGTTGCCTCCAGCATGCACAGAGAGTTTTGACATATCCCTAATTCATAATGTAAGAGGAAACTCTTGGAGTGGGGTGAGAAATTCAGGGTGAGAACAAACAACAAATCCCTAGTGCTGCCCATGAGCAGACCCACAAACTCTGCAGGGTCCTCCTCTGTGTTTGCTGTTCATCTTCAGTGAACTTGACCTCCTTCAGCTCCTTCTTTTTTTTGGTGTCTTGTACAGCTGGGAACCGGTTGCTCACTTCTGGCGAGCCCTGTTTTAATTGGGACATCTGGTACTGGGACGTTTTCCCTTTGCTGTTGCGGGCCAACCTGATTGTCATGCCCATGACAGCACCTAACTATTTTCTCAGTGACTGACATCACCCAAACAGGATGGTGGTGTTCTCTGAACAGGTTCCCGGAGCAGGAGATGGTCTGTCCCTGCTGCTCTCAGGAAAGGCTGAAATGAGTCAGGCTTTAGGAAATTGGGCTTGTTTCTCCTCATTCTAGTTGCTGATATTTCCTCCTTTTTTCCATGGCCTGGAATATTATTTTCTGAGTGCTGGTGTATGTAATACAAGATTTTGCATGCCAGTTTACTGTGAGGCTTTTGTGTACAAAACATTGGATGAAATGGTGAAAGGTATATTTGTAATTTGAGTTTATAAGCAAAGTGGGTTTATTTTCTCTCCCAGTGGCTAATCCGCTGCTGCATCTTACACAACTTGGAAGTGATCTTTTCAAGCAAAGATGCTTTTCTTTGCAGACTGCTTATAGTAGCACGTTATATCATATAATACCATTCTGTCCAACAACACTCTCTTCTGTTGTGCAAACAACACAAAAAAAGGAGAGGGGAAGGGGAATAACTAAGCAGACACACCAGCAGAAATTTTTATTTGCAGGTACCTGAATTGCTCTCAGGAAAGCTGACACATTTGTATTCTGTCACTGCTACTGTGACCAAACAGATCCCCCAGTCCCAGAGCTCCAATTTATAAAATCTTGCTGTATGGTGCTTTGAAGAAAAAGCGTTTCTCAAATGAAAAAATAGCGATCGTGGAAATGAATGGCTGATGCCGCTGTTGGGGCTCTCTGACACCAGTATCTGAAGTGGAGCCCAGCCCTGCTCAGCTGTGTGGGAGCCCTTGGGCTTGCCCCGCTGGACAGTGCAGCCGCAGGCACCGTGGGGTCTGCCTGTGGGGCAGAGGCACGGCCTCTTCGTGCTCCTCAGCCGCACCGCATTCGTGCTAGCACAATGCCTTGGGCTTCAAGTGCGTTGCATTTCTGATTCACGCCAGTGTATGTGAAGAATGGGGGTGAACTCAGAGCAGGATGAGAGTGCCAGTCGTCGTGACCCAGTGGGTGCAGGCTCCAGGCTGTGCAGCTTCAGAGATGCTTCCCTGGGGCGTAGTCTTCCTCTCTGCAGCTGTGTCCAGCTGAACACAGAAAAAGAGCAGGAGGAAAGAGGAAGCAGTAGCTGCTTTCTACAGTATAATCCTGCAGCCTCTGTACTTGTGTACTTCTACCCAGTGCCGAACTTTCTCAGTCATACTGAGCTGGCTGGCTGGAGCTGTTCCCCTGTGATCTGATATTATGCATTTGGATATAAGTACTCCACTTCCGTGCTATCCAGCATTAAAGAATCGTGTCTTGCTTTCAACTCAGATTAACCTCCGTTCCCCGAGTCATCTTGTGTTGCAGGCTTATTATAAATTATTTAAACAAGAAGGCAGCTTGAACTGTAATGTGGGCAAATGCTGTTTATACTAAAGGAATAGATGCCAGTCATGCATCCTCTAGAATTACGGAGATATTTATGTACGTTGCTACATAATTTTTTTTTTTCCTCTGAAAAGGTGGCATAATTGTGAGTCAGCGTTGTGATATGTCTGGTCCCAAGGACCTCACATGGCGTGCTCTGAAAAGAGGACGCTCCGGATTCATATTTTGCCAATGTTCCTGTGATTTTTTTAAAGCAATCTCTTCCCTCCCATAGTTTTTCTTTTAAACAAAATTATTAACCAGTTTCTTGGCCCTGTAGAAACACTTTCCAGACATGCCCCAAGGAACGTGCCACTACTGTGTGCCAGTGTCAGGGCTGAGATTAGGGCTCAGCTGTCCTCATTTCCTGCTCTTACTAATTGCCAGCAGCTCCCTGATGATGTGTGCATGCTAGGACACGTTTGAGCAGTGATGAATGAACAATAAGAATTCAAGATGCCTAGCAAAACCTAAGCTATTTCCCTGAACATTTCATTGAATAACAGTAAAAACAGGTGCTGGATTCAGCGATGTCAGAAAATGCGAAACCAGTCAGCAGCTACCAGGGAGCCTGAGAATATGCAATCTCCAGTGGGTTGCGGTATAGCCAGCTCTTTTTTTGATGGCAAAGAAAGATGAAACACTACAAAGGTATTCCCAGAGAGAAAATAGATGTCATACAACATTTAAATAGATCCTTTCAAGAAGGAGAGCCGCAGAAACCCTTATAACTAGCTCACAAGTGTGAACCTGCTGCTTTTTTTAAAAAAAATTTTTAAAAGCTGGTAGGACAGCTAGCATGCTTTAAATATACAGCTCTGTTGTCTCGATAGCTTAATTCTGTTGTTCAGCTTTTGCCTGAATCTACCAGCTAATAATAAAAGCAATACAGGAAGCAGGTCCAGACCTACAAAATGAATGCTTAAAAAAGCTTTGTACTCTACAAAGCAAGATATTTTGAAATAGAGAACTGGTAAAAATGAAAGTTTTAAAGGCTGCATAGGGATCCATGGCAATAGAGGAACCACAAGTGGCAAAGAAACTTCTCGTGTACTGGAAATGAATTATTGATAACTGAGGGAAGGGAGGGGAATACAAGAAATTAGCAGAAAGCCTAGAAATGGTAATTTCTTTCCCAGAAAGCCATATGCGCTACAGAATGAGGGCAGTTGTCCACTTTAAAATCAGGAATGATTTAAATTTGGCCTGTTTGTATCAAAAGGCAGATCAGTATCTCTCCGTTAATGATCAGAAAAATACAATAATTAAAAGGAACCCCTGATCCCCAAACCCACGCATATGCATTAGGAAACATAGCTCTCTTGAGCAGGGTCTCAATTCTTTTTTTGGCAGAAAACACTAGCTAAGTGCATGGAAGGAGGGAGGGAATGGACTGTCACTTCCTCTTAGAGCTTCCCACCCTGTTGCAGTCCTGTCCCCACTGTGGATGCTGCTGCCGTCCTCTCCTCCTTCACCTCCATGAGCCCGTGAGCGTGGCTCTGCTGCTTTGATGCTCTTTGCTCTGGCAGTGCCTGGTCCTGGCCCAGGGTCCTTCCCTACTCTTGCCTGCAGCAGGACCTGAGACCTTTGCAGGGAGCTCTGCTAACTTACTGAGCCCTTCGGTTTTTCCGGTGTGTCCGCACAAACAGGTTGCCCCGTTCCTTGCAGCACTGCTTGCCGTGCTGCTGAACCTGTCCCAGCCTACCTCTACGCTTCATTTTCACCTTCCTCCCTCAGCTGCAGCTTGTGTTCATTCCTCAGCGGCCGCTGGTGAATGAATGCATATTGAAGGAAACCATCGAGCAAACTTCTGCTTAAGCTGGTTCGTGCCAGAAAAGAAAAATCCAGCTGGATACCAGCTTGATGTGGAGTCGTTCCACTGGCTTTACTGTGGGCTTAGAATTGAATCCTCGTTCATTAGCACGTGCTGATGAAATTGGTTAGAGCTGGCCTATGTACTAGAAAATGCTAATATTTTTAGCCTTCAGTAGTTCTGTGAGTTACAAAGGTGATCTGTCTTTATTTATTTACTGCATTCATCTCAGGAAAAGAGGGAGGGACTGCCCCTAAACGAGACCGGTAACCGCTCTGTGTGTCTCAGACCAAAGGACGCAGGTGGCCCTGATAGTACAAATGACTCATCTCCAGAGGTGCTCTCAAAGACTGACTTCCTTCAAGTCCCTACACAAATATCATTTATATTCCTCTGTCAGGGTGATTTCAAAGTGTCTGCTGGCTGTGATGGAAACAAGGATTTTGTGAATTTAGAATTTTTCTGCTGATTGTAAGGAGGAAAAGGAAAGATGTTTTCATGCCCAAATTATCAGTAGTTACAGAGGCTTTTATACCATTGTAAGAAATGTATTCTGTACTCGTAATGTGGATTTAAAAGAAAGATAGAAAGCAAAAAACACTGAGGAGACGTTTCCTATGAATTGGTTGGTGAATTCTGTTCCTCTGCCTTTACTGTTTCAGTCACTATATATGAATACTAAGTAATAATTCCTTAAAACAGAATATTAATGCAACATCTTTGTTGGACCCTACTTGACACAAACAATGCAAAGCTTTTGTCTGGGGCTCAAAGTTGCTGCCTTTTCCCATTTGATGTTTCCTGAGGATGGATTTTTCTGCAAAGCTTGCGCTGACATTGGTGCAAAGAGTCAGGACTGGCTGGTTGTGCATAAGGATAAGGGGGGAATAAGAGTGTTGCTGCAGAGTTTAGAGGGGCTTAGTTATAAGAGATGTTTGTACTGGCAGTGTGGAAAGAGGCAGCTTGTGGATGACCCACTTGTGACCTGTGTCCCTTTTATGCACAGGGATCTTATTTCTCATGAAATACCCACAGAAAGGGATACTGAGCAACGCTGATGCTGAGCTGGTGATCTTTGGGCTGGCTGTAAGCCGGGCTCGTGCCGGG
Source organism: Steatornis caripensis (assembly GCA_013398225.1). NCBI lineage: Eukaryota > Metazoa > Chordata > Aves > Caprimulgiformes > Steatornithidae > Steatornis > Steatornis caripensis. Next base: position 179,015 of record VZSC01000694.1, read on the forward strand.
GAGGACTGCGCTGCTCAGAGGCTCCTCTTCAACCCGCCCATGTGTTGTGGCATTAGGAAGTACATGGCTGCTGAGGAAAGCTGCCAGTATCTTTGCAAATCAACCTTTGGGCACCCAGGAGTTGTGTGTAAAAATTCTGCGGTGGCTTTTGGAAGCAAAAGGTGCATCTTTTCTGCAAACTTAAACATAGCTCTGTTACAATAAATGGGGAAAATTTACGGTTGATGAGGGGACCTGGAGGACAGAGAGCAACTGTTTGCTTGCACTGGTCATACTTCAAGTACATCTCTTCTTATTGTAAAGCTGATAAAATTTTGAGAGGTTTCTTGTACTTACGGCCTCAACTGAGCAGATTAAACATTATATAATGTGCGTCTCTGGAGCACTACATGATTAATGAATGCTTACAAAGTGCTTTGTTAAATATGACATAGTACTAATGTCTCTCTTGTAAAAGAAAATTTGAGGAGGCGTCAGTAGAAATTGTCTTCCTTGAAAAGGCATTCTCTAAGGTTTTTTTTTGCCTAAAGTAATCTACTGAATGAAGAAAAATAAACTGTGAATGATATGCACAATAAAGCCAAATACCAGATTTCTCTTCTTGTGTTGGAAGAGGGACTTAGCTGCTCAAGTAATCAACCATGAAGTCATACCAAATTCAGAAAGGGCAATGTGGAGACCAGTAATTTAACTGAAAACTTTCCTGTTCCACAATCATAAAGAAGGAATATAACATGACGCTAAAAGGAGGCTTTCTTGAAATGAGTACTGGTGTTATAGCTGAGCTTTGTTTTGTTTTTATTTTGCATTGACAAATGAATCAAAGTGGAGCTTTGGCTTTCAAATTTGTCTTCAATAAAAATTATTTTATATGTGATGATTCTAAGGACTCCATTTTGGAAGAGTGGGAACAGTTAAAAAAATATTGCAAGGTATATGTATGTCTCTGTATGAAGGTAGAATACAAATTATAGGTCTATTCAATTAAAACTCAGTATTTATAAAGACCCTGCTGGGGCTAATTGCATAGGGCTAGACTGATGGCTGCTGCAAATCAGCACAGATATATGGGCTTTCACTTTTGACAGCTGAAGTTCTGTCCTTCAGTTTTGATGCCTCTTATTTAAATTCTGGGTAACCTGTTATTGGTGTTACTTGCGTCTTTCTGTACCTTCTCCCAGAGAGAATACTCTTGGTATTGCGAGGAAAAATCAATATAGATTCATGTTCTGTATCTTCATGACTCTTTCTTGAAATGGCTGACACTGAGAGTAACGAGGGACTGAGATCAGAGGTGAAGGGATGGCAGATTAAGCTTAGTTCTATTAAGGATTTTAAAAATCTACCCTCTCCATGTGGATTTCCAGATCTTACCCACTTTCTTTCAAGGAGATCCTGTTACTGCTCTGATTTTTCCAGCATAATTGCTTTTCAATTATGTTAGGTTTTTTTGTTTTGATATGTTTTCTCTTTCCTTCTTAAAAACGGGGAAAAAAAAGTTGATGTATTTGGGAAAGTGAGAGATTTAAAATGCTGGAATTTTTCTTTGGTTGGTAACCTCCCACTGAGAGGGTAAAATTCCAGCATGGTGATGTTTTGCGTCCATGTCTCACTGAGATAAATGAGGACATGAGGCACAATGTAATGATGAAACAAGCCTAGAGGCTGGCATCAGACTGGGCTGTGGTCTGTGTTACTCCACTCCCTCCCTCCTGCAGTCCTGTACATGTTCCAAGTCCAGCTGGGACCAAAAGTTGAACAGAGCTAAATTTTGCCACCAGCCTTTCAAGGCACTTCAAACCTGACTTGCTGTATGTAGTTTGGACAGAAGATCAGCCACTCATTGCTGTCACACATATTGTGTCCTGAAAACTAGGTGAGCGATTTACTACTTTGAGTTTCTTCTTAGAGAAGAGATGGAGCATTTGCTTATGGTAAGGCTATGACTGGTGAAAGTTCACTCCTGAAAAATCAAGCTTTCCTTTTGGTAACTATATGGATACAAATGGACTGGCCAAGTGACAGCGGTTTGCAAACAGAAGAGTGGCTGATGGCGATTTATCTTCAGCTGGGAATTTGCCAGAAGATTTCAGAATGTGCAAACAAGTGTATACTTTCCTTTAGACACCTGAGTAAAGGAAATTGCACACATGCATATGTGATCATAGGCCTGGAGAATCCAAGAATCCTTAATTGCTTAAAAGGACACGCAAAACTGGCAATAATGGCAAAAATCTTCACTGGGGCAAGTTTCCATCTGTGGTATATGAGGAACTCTTCTGAGTTTGGAAGTTTGCAAGTTCCAGACCATAAGATTTCTTTATGGTTTATATGCTACAAGTATAAGCTACTTGTATTCATTTCGTATCATATATTATTAGCCTGAATGCTAAGCAGTATGTATTTTATTGCCTGTATAAACTATGCAGCTACAATGATTTATTTTGTATGTATTTCTTGCAAAAGTAGCAGAACTTTTTTCAATTTAAAAAAAACCCCACAAAGACCTTGAAATTATCATGTGCAGATTTTGTGGCATATTTTCCCAGAAAAACAAATTGCCTGTTCCTCAATGTTTAATCTTTTAAAAGTTTCATATACAAAGCCAAGTAGTTAACTGACATTGGATTATAATCATCAGATGCTGCTCACAGTTCAAAAATGCGGTATGGTTTGTTTCTGGTTTGCTGTATCCAGGTCCTTCATAGATCTTATATGTATGTGTAACTGCTGGAAAACCTTATGCCCCTGTGGGACAGTCTTGTGGGACTGAAACATGAGTAACTGAAAATCAGTTAGTGATTGTTAATGCTTTCAAAATGAAAAAGGCTTAATACTGCTTTGCTTGAAGGTACTAATGGCCACTGTTGTGTAGGGTTTAATTTTCGTTCATTTGTAACACTGGTTAAAGTTGATGGATATACTAACCTCTTTCATTTACAGTAAATGGAAAGAGCAATTCAGTGCTCCTTTGTGTGGTGATAGATGAAACAACAGCAAGTTGGTACCCAAGGCAATGAACTGCGCAAAACTAATGAGCAACTGAGCTGCATGGACAAGGGTTTTCCTGCAGATTAATTGCAAACTCTGGTTTGACTGGTTGAAGCTATATCCTTCCATATTGTTGAGAAGTAAAAATTAAGGAAAAACACTACAAAAAGGGAGAGAGGCAGTGCTTAGCCTGCGAGAACACTTAAGAGTGATCTCCTGACGGGACTGGCACTCGCTGGGAAAGCAATCTGATTTCTGAACAGAAAACAGATTCCTGTACCTAGACTAGGCTTCTGTGATAGGCATGGTGGGAATCAGGAGAGATCATCAAAAGTCAGGGTGGTTATGGTTGGATTTAAAGTCTTGCAGACAAAACTACATGTTTAGATTATTTACGGTAGTTACAAGAAACACCGATGCTCTGTGAGTGGAGCCTGACTGCAGCCAGTGGCTTGATTCATGTAGGGCTCAGTAGACACATTAAAAATGATGTACTATAGCATTTCAATGTTGTTATTTTACTGATACTGCTGAAAAATAGATGCAAGAATTTCTAGGATGAGGATGCAAAGGATTTTCTGCAGGGGAAAAATGTCTCAAAGGATTTATTTCTGACATTGATGAGAGCAAGTTGGATGCATGGGATTTATGGTAACCTCCTGACAACAAGATAATGCCTTGGGGAGGTGGGCTAAAAATTGCCAACATACTCTTTGTTAAAGAATACTGGAGTGTGTGAGTCATCGAGGATTAAATACAGGAGAACAGTATTCATTTTCAGACAGCAACATATCACTGCCCACCAAATAGGTTTAATGTTTACCCTATTGTAAGAGTTTCTCCTTTACTCACGAATCTGAGAACATCTTGCTCACTACAACTTAGTCACAGATGTGTCCTGGTACAAGGACTATAAAAGTCCAGTTGGAAGACCTGGTGGCTGTATCTGTTGATATTCATGTTGCAACATGATTTTTAAAATTTTTTATAGGAGTCGTTGTTGTGAAGTGTTAAGTACTTGTGAGCGTTAGACTATTCTTGTTTGTCCCTTCAAAAATGTAATTGGTGGGAAAATTGTTGTTTAGAAGTGTATAATATTTTGCTTTTCCTATAGAGCGGTCTGTCTTAACTGGTGTATTAGTTGGATCACCACATATAGGTGCTCAGTTCAGTTGTGATAGTGTATAGGTATACAGAGCACTATGGCAAGTTTTTCCTTCGTATTTGTTAATTTCCCTTGATTTCTACTTATATGATTTTCTATTTATAAGATTTCTCTTTCACTAGTAGTGGAAGAACTCCAAAAGTTTAGGATGAACAAGCCAGAGATACCTAAACCTGGGGGTAAAACTCTAAGAAGTATATGTTATATATCTATATCTATATCTATATATATCTTATGGTCCCAATAATGAAACAGAGAAAGAGCTGCTATTATCTGACAACTGGTAAAGTTCTTTGTTTAGAATAAGGAAAATCGTGTTGTACTCAAAGGCACTGCCCATTCCTAGGAGAAGGGGGTTGTAGAATAGGGCACCCTTCCTGTGTACTTCTTTGTACCCTTCCTGTGAGTGGAAAGGAAAAGAAACGGCTGTTAAGCAGCGCACGTAGCCCTTGTATGCACTCTTTGTTTAAATGCTGAAAGTCAACCTGACCAAAGCTATCAATCACCTCCACAACAGAGTTTCAGGAGAAAGTGATTCAGGATATTGATGGGAACTAGAAGAAAGAAAAACAGCAGTGATTCTGTAGGTGCTGGCTTTGTTTAAAAAGCAAAGAAATGCTGTTTCAAGAGAATACTGCTTTTCTTCCTTTTTAATGGAAAAAAATCATCATGTCTTGCCTCCCTTTCTGTGCTTGCATTTGCCTATATTTTCTGCATGAAGTCATGCCACAGATCGGTTCCCTGAACTCTATGGCCAGCACACGTGTCCCAATCCTGCAGGCGGCAGGGCATGCAGCCTCTGACACGAGCATTGACCTAGGAGGAGATCAAGGCTACAGTACTCATGAAGCCTTGGGCAGTGCTGGTTTGCTTTGAGCTCTGCCATGTAGTGAGATATTACAGAGCAGCAAGGGAATGGATTTTCATTACCAGGCTACAAGAAACCTTATGTGTGTCTTCAAGAAGAAAAGCCCTAAAGGCAGGTACTCGAGAAGGCAGCCACCTGCAAAGATGCTCTTTTGGGTACTCATTCCCTTTGTACATATAAATTCTGAATAACCCTCCCCCCTCAGTGCACAATGTTGAGGTCTGACTTCAGTACACTGGAGACAAAGTCGAGGCCGTAGGCCAAAAATCCCATCTGGCCACTCGGCCCTCGCTGGGCTGCAGCGAGGAGCTGGCAAGGCTGATCCATGAGGATCTGCAGGCTACGTGGGTTTTACATGGAAATGGAGCAGATTCTGATCTGGGCTTGTGTAGCTGCAGTTTGACAGCATCACTCAGTTGTGTAAGTGACCACATGGGAGGCTGTGGGGCTTCCAGGGTCAACCTGTTTTAGTGCGTTTTGGCTGTACAATGGCCATCCCAAGCAGGAAGCACGGGTGGAGGAATTGTTGTTGAAAAGTCAAATTGTACTGGTGGAAGCCCTAAGATTTGCGTGAGACTTCACAGGTAACAGCCATTGCTCAGTATGTGTTCTGGGGGCTTGAAACAAATTGTTCCATCCTCCACAAAACCTTGATATAGATAGAGATGCTTCCTGCTATTATAGCTAAATATTAGTCCTTTAGCAGAGCATTGATGGGGTGAAGACTAAAAGATGTTAAACTTGGAGTGAATTTTTGCAATCCTAGCTTGAACCATATCTGTTAGACCATGGGAGGTGGCCCTTCGCGCCCAGTGGTGCCACCTCATGTTGTCTGAATCTGCCTGGTGTATTATGAAGTGTCTTTTCTGAAGCATGAAATCGAGTCAATACGTGAGAATCTCGCCTTTCATTTTGCAGGGGAGCAGAGAACAGAGGAGGTGGCAGAGAAAAGCATGCTTTAAACTAGCTAAAAATAACAATCAGAAAGCGAATTAAAAAAAATAATCCCACAAACTTAATATTTTTAAAACTATGTGACTTTTTAAACCAGCCATATGACTTCGGCGTGGGGGGCTGACTCATAATATTTGAATACTACAGATTGGCAATACCGGGCCTCTCTGTTTTCTAGGCAGGCGTAATTACTGTTAGAGAGTGAATTGCCTCCCTTGGATCTTGGAAGGGAGTAGTAGAGCAGAGGAGGAGCTGTGACTCAGACGTGGGGATGTGTGTGAGTCACGGTGACTCTTGGGTTGATAAATAGCTTGGTTAGGGCAGCACTTAAAATCTCACGCTCCGTCCCCATAGAAAGGTGGGTATTTGCAGCAGATACAGATACAACTTTAAAAGCAATACCACTGATGGCTCAGAAAATGAATGAGCCGTGGCATTTTGCTGTCTTACAGGTGAATTAGAAATTAAATGGAAATGCTTTGATTCCTTTCCCACCACATAGGCCGATTTCAGTATTTAAATGAACTCTAACCCTTAAGTGCTTCGGAGCTCCAAGTGTTTGGGAAACACACACCAACATAGTCTAGATGAGGAGGCAAGTTTGGAGAGTAATGACAGTTTGGGGGCTTGAGATTTCGGTTGTTATTTTCATTGCTTCTATAAGCTATTTGTCAGTCATGTTTGCAGAGCTGGAATTCTAATGAGTAATTGGCGTTGCTATTGTTTGTTGCTTTCATGTAAATTCTATTTTATTTATTTGTTTGGAATTCAGCCCAGCAGTGGATTACTGTTTTATCCATGTCTGGTTTAAAATATTTGATTTCAACTTTCAACATGCAAATTAATCTTGATGTATTTGTAAATGGAGAAACTGTGCAGGTTTCTATTTATATGATATTAAAGATAAGGGACAAGAAGCAATGAAAATTGAACCAAATATTTACAGTTGGGGGAAAAACAGAAACAGCAACATCTAAAATTATATTCTACATAAACCAAACTAGAGAAAAAAGGGCTGTAAGAACATAAAAGTAGTCTTTGCCTGCCTCTAGGAGATATTTATAGACATAGAAGAGTTTAAACTGAAATTCAGTTTGAATAAATTGTGGGCATGGGCTTCATGAGAATACTGCTAGGGAGCTCTGTAGTCTACTGTGTGTTGGAGATGTTTGTATATGAAACGAGTATTGTCCAGTCTGTGATTTCCACAGGAGAGGTAGGAGAGGTGCAGGTGGGAGCGTGGCAGGGAAGGTGCTGCCTGCGGAGATCCCGTGTGAGCAGCTGCTGCAGCCAGTGCACAACGGCACACTTGCATTAGGGCTGGGGACCACAGCTGGGGTGAAGGGGACATGGCTGCACCTGGAGACCCTGCCCTGTGCACGCAGCAGAAAACATTGTGCGGAGGTATCCGAACCCTGCAGTGCTGGTCATCTGGGTAAAGTGATTGCTTGTTACTTCTATAGCATCTGAGTTTGTGTTGGCCCCAAGAAAGTCAGAGCTGCTGCTTGGAGCATCTGGTGTGCTTATTCCTGAGCTTCCAGACAAAAATGAGCTACTGGTCTTCAAGGACATCCTAGTTGGCTACAAAACTCCTAGATAAGCCTGGCCAGCTCCCCAGGTTTTATTTCAGTGAAATTTCACGTTTCAGTTTTATGTGTGTGTCTGGAATGGGGTTGAAAGCCACAGATTTTAATGACATTTTGTGGAGGAAATTGCACAGCTTTTAATTTGAGGGGCATTGCACGGATACATTCCAAAGCAAACTGGTGCCCTTGGCTGACAGGAGCTCAGCAGCCAGGGCTGTGCTGCTGCAGCTTCTGCCAATCCTGCTCCCGACACTGACAGCAAAGTACAGAAAAGAGACCAGGAAGAGGCGAGGGCATCTCCTTGGCTGTACTTCCCGCTCCTCGATTAGGAATATCTCAGTTGTTACGATTCCTTGGTGAAATCACTGTCATAGTCAATGAAATCATTGTCAAATTGATCTATCCCCATGTGATCCAATGATGTTTCAAAACTAGAAGACAGTTGAGGGGATTTAGAGGACAGCATTTACTATCAACGGAATTCTGATCTTTTTAAAGGCTTTAGTGCTTTAAAAGCCATTAGAAAACAAACAGTCATCCAAATACTCTATCATATGATTGCTTGTTTTAATAGTTGAGAAGAATGAGTTGAGGAGCAAAATTTGTATGTTTGGACGATGAACAGAAGGTATGGAGTGCCTTGTTGCTGGGTGATCACATTACAGTCCATATTATCTTACTTTTAGTAGAAATACCAGTTCTATCTGAGGTGAGATTTCACGATTACGGTAGTGCAAGTGACACTGAGGGGAAAAGGTCTGTTTTCTTCTACACCTTTTAATTTAGAGAGGTCTAAAAATATGTTTTCTCAAAAAGGCTGGTGTTTGAGTTGTTTCACTACTGCTCCTCATCCATTTTCTGTCTTTGTCTGGCCTTTGTATATTTTAATAGCATAGTATTGTACTTGTTTCTTCGTTTCTCTTTTCATGCTGTACACTGCATAATTAAAATGAGCTATGTAGTTATTTTGATATTGTACATTGGGAATCTCCCGTGTATCTAGTTATCTGTAGCCAAATGTGCTTGCTCAGTGGCCCTAAGGTAAAAATCTTGTCACCATTAAAATCAAACCAAGGTCCTTATGGAGTTCAGTGGCCTAGCATTTAATTTCACCAGGAGGAAGCTTTATTGGCAACTGTTGATCCCATCAGCGTTCTGCTTTTCCCTAAATTGGTGATAACTTATGGGCTGTGGACATCCCATGAAACAGGGAGTCCCTGGCCCTTTGGGATCTTGCACAACAGTAACCTCTTCTTGTTAATACTGGCAGCTCTGACTGACCTCAGCCATGTCAGTAAGGGCTGATACTAGAATAGCGAGTACTGAGTGTCTTGGAAAACTGAGTTTCAGCAATTTTCCTGTCTTTCTTGAGGCTTTGTTTGTTTCTTGACCACCCTCGTCCCAGTGGGCTCCAACTCCCATCACACTGAATCTTGTTGGAGCTGAATGAAGTCCTCGTGTCTGGAGCCAAATTAATCTCGGAGCGTGTCGCTAACTCTGAAGTACAGTTTGTAACATCTGGGTTGTGCTTAATGAAATTTGTAATGTGTTTAACAGTCCTTTGTCAAGACTTAATTGTATCCAAATAAATAACAATACTGCCCTTTACAGTAGTAAGTGTCGTTAAAATCGGTGGGATAAATATGGAGTTTGCCATTAATTGCTTTTCTCCTGTACACTTTAAAATGAAAGTTCTTTGCTAATTGTCGGCTGTCCTTTGCTATGCCATTTTGAGAGTGACCCTGGTCTGGTTTGACACTCAAGCAGCTTAGATTTTACGCCGGAGTAAAATCGACTTTTATAGGCAATATTATTTTAGAGTTCTGCCTTTTATGTGAATTGAGCTAGACTGCCTGAGGCTGCTGCCTGGTGCATAGTGAAACCACCGAGCTATTGTAAAGATGAACCTTGTCAGGAGCACATCTACCAATTCCAACTAGAGCAGAGTTAATGGCACTTCAGTTAATACAGCTCCTTAATCAGTGCATTCAAAATGCAATGCTGCTGGACACTGGCTTAGTTTTCTGTGTCCTGGTTTACTGTATTGATGCGTTTTCACATCTAAAAATATCTGAGCTGTTTCTGTGATACACGACGCTTCGGTTTGCACAGAAAACAAGTCCCTGTTTGACAAAGGGTTGTCTGCATTATATCCACTAGCACAAAGAGTCTCTGGATGAGGAGGAGGTTTGGTGTGAGAGTTTCTCATCTCATATGACGAACCACAGTCTGGGGAAAACAAGTTATGAGGGAAGTTGTACCTGTGACACCCAGCTTGACTCCAGCTTACAGGGTTCATTGCTCACTCCTTCCAGGCTGGGACAGGCTTGTGCCTGTTCTGCAATCTCCGTTTTGCGCTCTCTTATTATCATGCTGTGTGGGTGTTTGACTGGAGCAGGCAAGTCAGAAAATACTCAAAAGGAAAATACGTTGTTGAAGACCAAGATAAAGTTTTAAGGGCTTGGAGAATTTCCCAATGACTTTTGCACCAATGCAGTTTGAGCTCTGGCAGGAGAGTTGGGGTATTTTTCCTTTTCCTTTGGCAGCATGGGAGTTAAGGAGTTGAGCTGATTGGCTTGCACAAAGAGAGTGAATGCAGTCTGCAAGAAATGCTTCTCTTGGGTGTGATGTAACAGGTCAATAATAAAGAGACGGTTGCTCCTCAGGTGAGCCAATTTTGAAACCAGGCTCCCCTACAGTCCTGTTCCCAGTGAGCCCCATCTGGAGACTTGGGAAATAGCAAGTAGAGAAGGTCTGGCATGGTCTCCTCCTCTCAAACAACGGATGGTTCCTTGCTTCTATGTGTAGGCAAAGTGATTGTGCAGAGGTAAAGAAGCAGCTGGCAAGGAAAATCTGTGGGGTTTTTTGTTTGTTTGTTTTACTGCTTTTTTTTTTTTTTAAAACATATTGTACCCGGATTACTCCAGGGAGGTGGTAAGGCTGGGAGAGCATATGTTGCTTCAAGGGCTGCTCTGCCATGGACCTCCACCTGCTGCATCTCAGTCTTGGGACTGTTGTGCTTGGTACGTGGTCTGCTGGTACCATGTGCTCCGTGAAACTCTCACTGCACTGTTGTAGATCTGCCACAACTCAAGCCAAGTTTAGTGGAATTCATTTGGTTTTGCTCCAGGATAGTTGGCATAATAATTTTGTCTAAAATAGCATCATTATTACCACCTATGGCACAGCTTATTGGATGCAGGGCTGAATTTTAAGAGCTTAATATGGAGCCGAGTAGAAGAAGGTTTTCCTGTCTGAAAAACTCATTGAGATTTCCACCCCTCTCCCAATATCCTTTTTTGATTAGTCCTCTTAAAGGGTTTTTCTGGGAGCAGTGGAGAGCACTAGAGGGCAGTGGAAGAAGGGCGACACATCACCAAGGCAGAAAGATGAAGGTGTGAGGCTCCGACACCCTGGTCCAAGTCTGTGCCTTGCCCCGCTCCAGTGTTCAAGCCTATTTGTTATTGCAGGGTTGGTTGCTCAGATTTCACCATCCTACCTGGAATTACTGACTCATCCAGGATGAAATAAATATTTCCTAATGGAGATTTTTAAAAACTGCAATCTGACCTACTGTAAAAATTTAGCAAGTTGACATGTCTAGTGGAGGTAAAAAGCCTCATCGGAAACTTTGTGCCACCTGTGGTTTGTTATCCCTACGTACAATGTGTATTAGCTACTTGTTTACTTCTGCTATTTTGAGATTTATAATGAAAAGTGATGCCAACACCTTGCCCTTTGTAATTAGAGGTTGATTGTCAGCAACAGCAGATTGATCCAGGATTTCAGGTATCTTAAGTGCTACTTAAAGTTGCAATTTATGACCCACATTTTTCTGTTGGTTAATACAGGGATGGAGGTATAAAATACCAACTTAAATATTTATGTAGGTAGCGTGTCTTTGTGAATATGTCTTAGTGGTGAGGCAATGCTGTTTAAAGAGCACTACATTGCAATTCAGTGGGAATGACTATGTGAAAGCTGTCAATGTTTTGAACAAAATCTGTGGATGCCATAAAGTGGTAGAATTACTCATTCGCCAAATCTGTGCTTTGGGAGGGAGGAAAATGTGTTAGTTAATGATACTTCAGTAGTGATAAAGAATTTGTCTAGAAAATTGGCACATCAGTTAAGAATATCTGGTTATTGAGACTAAGCGTTTAGGGGTTTAGTGTTTCATCAGTGCGTGCATTTAATTCCAGCTAAAGGGACAAAACTCATGCGTGCAAGCTGAATAAAAACCAGACAGCGACTACTTATCTTGCTATCTAATGTGGAGATCTGATGATGCTCAACTTTTCCCCACTTGCCAAATCTGACAATTACAATTACAAATGTCTTTGCAAAAGATTCCATTTCCTTCCTATTGACTGACAGCTGCCCAGTGGGTTTGCATGCATAAATCCATTTTTCATGCAAACACTTCAGATAAAAAAGAAAGTGTTTCTGCAAAAATTTGGAATCTGGAGCATGGCAAGAGTTACAAGAACTGATTTGTATCTCTGCTCTTTTTTGCCCCACTTACCATAAAAAGAGCTAGCAAAAGGAGAGGAATAAAGTTTAATAAAGTCTTGTGAAAAAGGTAAGAGCAAAATTAATCGGGAAAATTTTCTACCTGCTATAGGTTTTATTGACAATTTTTTCAAAGACATTGGATTACTACATACTGATCGTATAATATTAAAGTTTAAGAATTTATTAAATTTAACAGAAATGTCTTAAATAGCAAGTGGAAGAGTGAATGCTTTCTAATTTTTTTGTGTCTAATGCATCTACAGCTGAAATCTCTGAAAGTTTTTCCCTTGTCTTTAATAGATATCGGAGTAGGCTTTTAAAGGAGCAGGTCTATTTACTAAAGGTCAGACACATTTGTAATGAAAATTCCATTCATCAAGCTGCATTTATATTGTGAAAACACCTTACTGCTTCAGAATGGATTTTTCTCCCTCCCTTGTCCCTTCTGGAAAAAACAAACACCCCTGAAAAGAACGATGGTAACATTTCTTATGGCATTCAAAGGTCAATTCATAATATAAGAGCCCTGAGGGCTTACTCAGCTGGATGAGGAAGCCGTGCTCTTGCAAAGTGCCAAAATACAGGGAGGTATGTAGGCATTAATATCTGTTTGAAATAACCCATCAAAACTGGTAGCTATTTTTTTGATAGTAAAATGAACCTGGTGCTAAAGAACCTTGTAGAGAAAAGCTCACTAGTGGATTGTCTGCTTTGAGAGTTTGATGAGGTCTGGCCTTGTCTCTTCTGGTGTCTGTTGGATCATGTAAATATTGTAGTTTTTCCTCAGAAACGGGTTTGCTCTGATTTTAGAAATGCTCTTTTTCCTCCCCCAAGCTCCCTGAAAAAAAATGCCCTTCTTGTGTTTTGATTTAAATCAATAAAAAAAAAAATTAAAAATCGAAGCTCACAGACAACTGTCAGAGCCTGTTAGAGTTCAAGAAGCATCTGGACGACGCTCGTAGTCATGTGGTTTAGTTTTAGGTGGTCCTGTGAGAAGCAGGGAGCTGGACTTGATGATCCTTATGGGTCCCGTCCAACTCAAGATACTCTAGGATTCTAACTCCCAGAAGACTTCAGCAAAAACCTGAAATCCCTCAAAGGACTTGCAGCTTGGGCATTTTTCTTTTTTTAACTGCCCTGCCCCATGCTTCATGTTCCTTTTGCACGCTCTCTCCCCAGCTGATGCAAATGCGATGAGCTTTGTGGGACTTAGTCAGAGGAAGAAGTGTGGTATTTAGGACAGAATTAATGAGTTAAGCTCAAAGTACAGCTACTAAATGCAGTAACAGTATTTCTAAATTAATTTATTTCTGATAGCCAAAAGAATTGTGTAGCCACTGTAGATGAAACAGGGCTTTCAGTGGTGTTTTGTACACAGCTGGATAAAGAGGAACCAAATTTACATTTACCTTACACTGAGCCATTATTGAGAAAGGTGACTTATTTCCAAGCTGTGCTGTTCTCCCCGCTCTCTCTGTCCCCTCTGCTGCTGCTCATGGTGCCCAGCCTTGCTTTGGCCTTTGCTAACAAGGCATCTCATTTGTTATAATGGTCTCAAACTTTGTACCTGCTAACAGTATTGCCCAGAGGTGTGATGCTGTGGGCATTAAAACTGAAGCCCATCCCAAGAGGATCCTGCCTCTGCCTGGAGTGAGGTAGGTGAAGTCTGTACTATTTTTATAAACGCTTATTTTGAGTCTGATTTGGAACATGTTTCCGTGCACAAACAACTGCCCCTTTTTCCTTTGGGAGCATTTCCTGCACAGCGGCAGTGAGAGCTGGTGATAAACTGAACAGCAGTTGAAAGCAAACTCCCAGCTTGTGTCTCAGAGACGTCCCCTCCCTGCTGCCAGCACCAACATCGCAGGGTCAGTCTCCTGCACAAGTATATATATATGTGCAAGGCAGGGATGCACCGCTCTCACAGGCAAAAAGAGCCACGTGTCTCCTCCTCACACGTGCGTGCAACTCATATGCATACCTTCATGGGAGAACTTGTTTCTTCTGTAACAAGGTAAATGATGCTCTAGGACATAGCTGAGTCTGCCGATGCCGCGGGCTGGGGTGGGAGGGGAGCACAGGGAAGTCGGCCACCTTAAAGCTCTGTGAGGTAATGTTCCTACCAAAGGCGTTGGTGCTGGTGGTACACTGAAGCTATTTATTTTAATGCTGTGGATCTTGAAAGGCACTCCTCCCCCTTGTAAAGAGAATATTTGTTATGCATTTTATAGTCTCAGGCACGGCCATCTGCTAATATAGTCAAGTAGACACAATAAAGGAGGTTTATATCTTTTTAGGTTCTGTTACTTCAGGTTCTATTTTTGATGCCGTAGGAGCCAGCACAGCTGAGCTGAAAGACTCTCAGGAACATGCCATGCATTTTATAGTGGATGCGACTAAGGAAAGTTTGCTGAAGGACTAGAATTAAGGGCAGCACATAACAGAGAATTTGAAATTGCTATTGCCCTGCCTTTAGCCAGGAGTAGTTTAGAAGATCTTTTTTACACGAGAGACTTAAGACACTTTTATTCTGACATTAAATAGTCTATGCAGTGCAAATCTGTGTGTGTGAACGGCAGAGAGACGTGAATTGTCGATACCAGCACGTCTTTTACCAATACAGGATGAAAAGCTTTTAATTGCATTCTGGAGGAGGTTCTATCACGTTCAGTTTGTCTCCTGACACATGGTAGACTCATCTCTGCATTAAATAAATAAAGCACACCAGTAATTTTCTGTATAGGTAGAACTTGAGCTGTCCAGAGGTTCAGTTTCTTCACCTTTACTGTGGGTATCACATACCAATGTCGGGAGCTCAAGGCTGGAAAGGACTCCTGCGTAAATGAGCCAAGTGTGCTGCTCGTGCAAGCAACTGTGCTGTTTATTCTGCATTTGTCTCAGTACAAGTTGCCCTCAAATCTGAGGTGTTTCTCACATTCCAGAGAACTCAGAGTGGAACATACTCCAATTCAGCCCAGTGTGGGACAGGTCAGTGGGGATGTGGCCCCTTCCTGAGCCCAGTGCCGCTGTCCGCATGCCTCCTCAGCCTTTTAACGTGCATGCTAGGAGACTTCCAGTTACTTTAAAACAAGTCTCTTGCAAGATCTGATTCAGCTTGACTTTTTGCAGTTCTCTTGTGTATCTCTATACTTCTTGACCTCCTGTAAGACATCATTATCTTTGGTTGAGTCTCTCTTTTCTGCTCACTGTATGCACCAAGCTGTTCCTGAAATGCTTTTTCTTTTTAAATGTGATTATTCAACAGGGAATTCGGAAGTTGGTCTCTTAATCCTAAGAATTTGGTAGGAGTTGGGCCAAGAGCAAAGTCTAAGAGCTTAAGCTGAGCTTTATAGATTGTCTCGGGGATGGAGGACGAGCAATAATTCACCTGCTGAGAGCTGCAAGTTTTGGAGTGCAGTTTTCATTCATCCTTGTCTTTACCCTGAATTGTAACAATTCAATCTTTTGCTGCCTTGATGTATCTCAAATTTGTCAGCCCTTTTTGCAGGAGCTCTTCTAACTTCTTTTGATGTTAATTTGGGTGGGTAACACCACTCAGCGAGTGCCAGTCCTTAGCCTGGCAACCTTGGACAGAACACCTTGTTCCCGAGAGAAACTTCATCCAGTGATGCCAGATTTTGAGGTTTTTTTTCTTTTTTTCACCTTTTAACCCACATGCCAGAATACTTCTAGTTACTTGTTTTAAAGTCTCTTGCACGATCTGATTGAGCTTGGCTTTTTGCGGTTCTCTCCTGCAAAGAGAGAAAGCAACTGCGGTAGGGTCATGGCCTCCCACTTTGATTGGTGTAAACTGAGGAGCTGTAGGGCTGAGGCTCCTGGCTCATAGCACTCTGGCGCTGTGAATTTCAGCAAGTTGATTGTGTGTGACTAGCTCTCCCTGCCATGTTTCTAATTAGCTGTGGTTGGTGCCAAGCCTTTCCCCATCTTAACCCTTCTCACTACTGTTTTGAGACTTCCCTGATAACCAAAACAGATGAGTTGGTGTGTCTTGTGATACCTGCGTCGCTGGGTGTGTTCTTTCCTTTTCCTTGATCGCCTGAACAGCGCAGAAGGAAGGGGGGCTCTGAAACGAGGAATGGCGGAGAAAGAAGAGCACAGAAAATTACCCTTTCTTTTCTGATGCTGTTTCAGAGTTTCTGCATGCTTGGGGCAGGTCCTCATTTACCTCACTTTCTTGTTTTTCTCGTTGTTTTCTAGGAAGCAATTGGCTTGGGTGTTTTTGTGAATTCTACACACATCTACGCGATAGATTCATGTGACTCTCTGTAGTATTAATTTGCTGTTTTATCCTGTGTTTTTCATGTTTATATACCTTTTGCTTTCAATTGTGTGCTCATCAAAATGCTCCGCAGTATTCAACTTCTTATTCCACAAGATAGCAAGTGTTTAATTAAACTTCAGCTAGTTGGCTACAATTCTTGGTATCTGTAATACATGTCTGGTCACAATTATTAGGAGGGAATATACCCATATAATTGTATAATCTTGTTTAAATATCCATGACCATGAGCAACGGTAATAAGTAGTTAAATAAGAGTTTTAGGTTATTACCTCTGGGTGGAAGGATCTTCTTGGAATTACACAGAACGATTTGGCATCACTTACATTAATAGCATAGCAGGTGCTTTTGCAATGAACATTTTGTGTAATAATTGGTCTATTTGTTCTTTTTAACTAATACATTTTACAGCAAGTGCAATAAATACCTGTAATTTATGACATATGTTCAGGTATTTTTAATATCCCCGTGCAAGGTAAGTAAATTTGTTGAAGTCGCAGCATAAATGATCATGGTGAAACCAAAAATAGCAAGAGTGTACTCAGGTGATGCAGTAGCCTCCTCTAGTTTCAATTCCTTCAGATACCACCATGTCTAGAAACAGCAGTTGGAAAAGCAAACGTATGATTCTGGCATTGGCAGAACGATACTGTAATGATGGTCTGTAGAGACATCTTGAAATGGTTATGCTTTCTTTTTGTTTCCCCTCTGTCCTCTATATCCCATTTCCTTTGAAGGCATCCCAAAGCATCCTCAGATGCAAAGAGTTATTGCTTTTTGAGTAGCGTCCATGTTTTGGAAAGCTCGTAAAAATGTATGAGCCTCGCTTAGGAGTATTGCTAAATGAAGAGACAGTTATTTCAGCTTTTGTTTGTTCTGGTGAGAGACGTGTGAAAGTATGAATGAGAGTGGGCACTGACGGACAAGCACCTTGAATTAAATTTTGTCTGTATCCAAGTGTAGCCTGTATCCAAACTCATCTGACCTTGTGATTTCTGTTTCCCCGTTACCTGAGAAAACTCCACCTGAGAATTTTACAGGTATAGGGAAGAGGAGCTTTGGAGGGCAGATAAGAACAGAGTGTGTTTACAATGCCTGATCTGAAATTTTGTGTAGAACAAGAAAAGTGTCTGTTCCAGAAGGCTCAATTGCTTTATTATTAGGAGCATATGATTGGAGTAAGTATAGTCTTGGCAGCAGAGCTGACTGGACAAACACTGTTTCATTGAAACCCAAGTTGTGGGGATTTCTTCATGAAATGAACTATTTTGACATGTTTTTCCTGAGGGGAGAAAATTATCCGAACAGAACATACTTGCTTTGAAATAGCATTAAATTCTGGCTTGAAGAGTTCAGCCTGCTTTCTATGCTGAAGATATGAGATAGCTCAGAATTCTGTTAAAAGGCATCTCTGAGGAGGAAAGTGGTCCCCAAATTAGTTTCCACAGATAAGAAGACAGGATTCACTGAGAAACTGCATGATACAGTTGGAGGGTCTAGCAAGAGGAGATGGCTTTGCTGAGAGGGAGACGCAGGGATCACCAGGCTGTGGGAAAGATGAGGAGAAAAAGGTACAAAAAGACAACTGTAAATCACAGGAAAGTGTATGCTGTGGTGGAAAAATAGATGAGAAGAAAGTTGTGCTATGCTTTCTCTTGTAGTGATGTGGGAAGACAACAGACATGTTGTGAGCAATCCAGACCGGACTGGCTTAGAGGCCACGTGGCTCTAAGTTGGATGCAAACATGGAAGTGGAGAGGGCTGATGCGTGCGCATGTACTGTGCATGCTCAGCATTAAGCAACCAAATAAGAGACACATGCGTGCACAGCTGTTTGTAGTTAATGAGCTTGCGCGATTGGGTGGAACGATGTATATAAGCTGAGCTATTCGGGAATAAAGTTGGCATTCGCTTGATCACATTGATCGTGTAGCATGTCCGGGAACCCGCGCGCAACATAGTGATCCTCTTAATGGTAACTGTTTTTCCTCTGGCATGTGTACAGGGAAAAGGGATAGGTCTGTCATTCATTTTCACAGCCCTAGCTCTGTTCTGCCATCCCTCCTCTTCAGATTTTGATGCAATAGCATCACTCTCACACAGAAATGTAATTGCCACATGTATCTCATATGTGTTTCTGTAAAAGTAAGTATTAAGTACGTACAGGTAACTTTGTGCTTAATTAAAAAGAAAATCACCTTTGCTTCTTTACAGTTAATTTAAATTGAAAACTGTGCTGGCATATTTCAGCTTCAAAAGGAAAATATTGACCAGGTTGTTTTTTACTTTGGTGGGGATTTTTTTGGGTGTGTGTGTTAAGTTCCATTTTCGTTTTTGTAAGTAGCAGCTCCAATACTCCAGCGAGCTGGGCTGGGCTCGTGTGTCCCCATCCTGCTCCGCCACCTTTGCTTGGATCCTCCAGATCTTCTAAAGGAAGCAAAAGCACTTTGTGGCACACTGAGCTCTTCCAGCTGAAGTCTCTGCCTTGTCTNCAATGCTCCAGCGAGCTGGGCTGGGCTCGTGTGTCCCCATCCTGCTCCGCCACCTTTGCTTGGATCCTCCAGATCTTCTAAAGGAAGCAAAAGCACTTTGTGGCACACTGAGCTCTTCCAGCTGAAGTCTCTGCCTTGTCTGCTTGAAACGTTCCCTCTGGCTGTGCGAAGATCACTCTCAGCCTTGAAATCCACCTGGGCATTTTCCTGCTACTCGGAGCTGTGCGTCCTCACGTCTTCTGTTTTTGCCTCACTGTTTCAGATCTTCCTGGGGGAGTTCTTAGCCTTTTTCTGTAGATTTTTTTTCATTTTGTTTTGCATTTATAACACTGGAAGGGGTCAGGGAGGGCAGATGAAGTTTCAATTCTGGAGTTTTTCCAGTTCGGTTCGTCATCATTAATCTTCCAATGTTATTTCCCTCCCTTAAAGCTTATTCGTTCATTATTGTCACAAAAAAAGAGAAACTCTTCGTTCGGTAACAAGGGAATTTGTGTCTGTCAAGGCAGCAGCTTTTTGCTCCAAATTCCATATCTAATTTTGCAGAAAAATATTGTCAGCAAATTGCTTGAGGTATTGCAGCGAAACACAGGGCTTATGTTACCAGCAAACATTCATGCTATTATGTAAATCTTTGCAGAGCTGTATTATCAGAAAAATAAATACATGGACTGACCAGAAAATATACCTCAAATCAGGATGCGATGAGCACAAAGAAGAGCTGGCTAGTGACGCTGTAAAACAATTAGCTGTCTGTTTAAATGACACTTCCATTTCATTATACACAGAGAATTTAGCTGTATTCATTAATTATTGAAAAATAACTTTGAACAGAAGAATGCTTTCCCCATATGTGTAATCTGTGCTAGCAAAGCAAAAAATCCCAGCGGTTCAAAATGGAAATACGTTTATTGGCATGCTTGGTAGCTCTGTTCTGCCAATGTGTGCAGTACTCAGTGTTTGATTTCCTACATCTGGGCTTCCCAGCTCAGTTTGCTTGGGAACCACCAGCAGTGGTGTGTGTGGCAGCACCTCACTCACGCTCATGGCTCTTAAGGTGCCGTTCAAAGAGGCTGGGGCAGGACTACCCATGGTGGCATGCACAGTGAACCCTGTGCCACCTTACTCCAGGCTTCGTTTAGCAAGGGCTGAGGCCCAGGTACTCAAAAGTATCTAGTTTCTAGCAGGAAACCAATAACTGCGAAAGATTAGTATTGGTTGTGCAGAAGTAAATACCGCTATTCTGAAGCTTGCATTTTCTTCAGCTTCTGGAAAATAATTCTGTGACCATATCTCTGTTCCAAATGTTGCTACATTTATCGTAATTGGCATTACATTTAGAAACTGGGTTGTCATGTTCTAGCATTTTGAACTGTTTGTATTCAAGTCCTTTGGAAAATTGCACAGATCCCTGGAAAGACCCGGTTCTAGAAAAATGAATAAAAATCCCCAAACATCATTTCTGTACCACTGAAGTTCCAAAAAATAGTTTCTGAGCCGCACTTGGGTTCCTCTCCAATTATTTCTTACTGGATCAGGCCCAAAGAGCCTAGTGTCCCAAGCACTTCACAAATCCAGTAAAATACTCACTCAGCACAGCCCACATGCTACCAACTGCCTCCCCCAGACATATGGCTGTGTTTTTTGCCTATCACTATATAAGGTTAGAGTAGGGCAGAAACGCGTCCCCCTCCTGCTCGACGGAATAAGTGTGATAGTTTTTCTAAATTAAAACAAAAACAACTTACACTCAGGAGTGTGACTAATGCAATATAACCCAAGTGACTTATAAGATATGCCAGTGGAGTAGTTGCTTCATTGACTTCATTATGTTGTGCAGCTGCTGACTGTGACTTGCGTTTCTGTCTCTGTGGTTCAGGCGTGTCTAGAAGCTCCCATCAAATGTCTCAGTGCACGCAATGAGACATGACCCTGTAAGCTGGAGACCAGTCAACACAACTCTCCTTGAAATTCAAAGTTGAGTTTTCAGTACATGTTGCTGTTGCCCGAGATGGAAGTCTCTTACCTTCTCTGGTAGCGAAATTCTTCTGCTGGCTGCCAGCGCTTCGTCTGCCACACTGGGTGGCAGAACCAGAGACATGGCAAGGATGATGTTTACAGTAAAATTTTTGCATTGTTTTTCTCTTTACAGACATTTTTTTTCTCTAGTCTTACATGAAAAAGTCTCATACACTTCAGGAACGCTCTATATAGAGATTGTCGCTACTGCCATTTAAATCCTTTTGCTGCTGGGAATTAAGAGGACAATTGCAATAACACTGCCATATCATTGGCAGAAAAATATTATCTTGGGATTCAGCAACCGCTGGCAGACCGCATGCGGGAAGGGTTTGAATAGCAAGGCAGAAATGGGGCCTTGCTGCTACGGGAAGGGCACCATCTCTGCTCGTTTCTGAACTCAGGGGTAGCTGGGAGTCGTTGCCTTGTGCTGGTACAAAATAACATCACCCAACTGAATGGAGGCTTTTCGTTTACCTTCACTTTTCATTCATTCTCCAGGCCATGATGAGTTTCTCCCAGTGTACTTACTGCCTTGATTTGGGTAAGAGTAAGTGTTGTGTGCCATACTGCCTTTGTAAAGTTCCCCACTTATATGTTGTTAAATCAAACCGTGTCAATGATCTGATGTGTCCGAGCAATGTGCTTGTAAAGGATACCTAGAACGTTGGAGACTTATAAATAAATAGCAATTATGGGAAGAGACTGAGCCTACCATTAGAGCAAACACTGCTGCTGCTATCCTGGAGAGTGAGTGGCACTATTCTCTGCAGGTTTTCACGATTTGGTTCTGCTCCTTCAACAGTATATTTGGTCTTTACAGCTGCTGGGCAGGCTTATTCTTGCAAGCTTTTGGGAACAAAATGGTTGAAGACAGGCACTGTTACGATTAAGAGAATTTAAGACTGGGTTTGAAGATTTGCATTCTCGTTCAGTCAGAGTCTTCCTGTGCAAACCACAGAGGGTCACTTGGTCTCTCTATGCTTTGATCCACCTTTGTAGAAACAACTGATGGTGCTGTATCTTGTCTATAGAGGTCATTAATTATAAGGACATGGACTTACACATGTAAATACTTGGTAATGCAGATTTTTCAGTTGTGACTTGGACTTCTTGTTGCTACTGTCCTACAAATAAGTAACTGGGTGGCGGTTTCTCTTGCACGGCTATAATGAGATCCCAAACGTAATTTTCATAAGAAAATATTTTAGGGTTCAGTTCTATTTTTTTGTATGCTAGTCATCAAGCGTGATAATGTTTCCTACTCAGTGCCTGTCCTACTTGAATCTTGAAAATATTCTATTCATTGGGGTCTGGGTGGGAGGGAGAGGAAGAGGAATTTATAACTTAATGGATCATGTATAAGTTTTGTAGGTTTTCCTCAAAACTCATCGTTGGCTTTAATGGATCTGTTTAACAAGTGTTGATCTGAAATGCCTAAGGGTAATTAATGCTAATTCTTACATGGCCCTGACAGTTCTGCAAGAATTCATCCTAAAAGAAATAATCAAAGGAAAAGTTATTATTTTAGCGTATATAATGATGTATTCCAGGAATTAGGGTGTTAGAAACTAGATAACTGAACTGTGAGGAATTTCTTATAAGATTAAAGGATTATAAGAATAAAATATAACGTTTCTAGATGTCTTTCTAACTAACCTCATAAAAATATAATATGACCAGAATCTCTTCACATTCAGCCCATAGAGCAAAGTAAAGATGGTTGAAAGAAAATACCTGGTTCCCTTCCCTATCACTGATAAATACGGACCAAATTAGGAAAGCGTTGAAGCACACACTTAGAGGAACACTTAAGTGTTTTCGTCAGAATCTAAAGTAGTGAATTAGAGCAACTCTTACCCTTGTTCAAACCACTCTGATGTCAGTGGAAAGACTCTCATTAACCTCTGAGGCTTTTGCATTAGGTGTGTGGGTAAAATTCTGGTTCCTTTGAAGTCAGTGGTGAAGCTTCCATTAACCTGTGCCTGGGACTTCATTTATTTTGCAAAAGGAATGTTCCCAGTATAAAACATATGATCACGTCCTGATAAATATAAAGAAAATTGATGCTATTCATTTAGGAATATCCAGCACTACCAATTAGTAGGAAGTTCAAATACAGAAAAAAGCTGATCTTATTATGTGAAAATCCTTGCTGTGTAATAAAATAGAAATGGTTTCTGCATGTCTTACTGCAAATGAAAGATAGCAGTATTCAGAAACATGTTTGAATATATTTTACTATGTATTGAAATACTTTTTCTCTCACACTGCTTGGTAACGATTACAGTCTACTTTTACCAGCTATAAAGCTTCATTTGCCTTACAGTCTGTAGTTGTTTCTCTATTCCTAGTAACGTTTCGGAGGCAACCTGTTCACATTTTGTAAGGTGTTATAATGAAACCTGGAAGTTCTGTTCATTCCATTTGTGAGTCATTTTATGTGAAAACCCGTGAAAAAGAAAAGGAGTCTGAGACTTTGAGGACAGATAAAATTGGTCTTCAAAAGTTCAGGAAGAGCAATTGCATCAGCCTGGACGAACATGTTTAGGGTTAGAAATTGCAAATACAGATGGAAAGAATTGAGCACATTTTGCCTAAAGAAGCCACAGTGAAGTGATGAAAAGGTACTTTGAGCTATCATTTTCCTTCTGAGGGGAAACAAAAATATTAAGTAATTGGTATAACAATAGAAAATGTATCAAGGGCTGTAAAATATTACACAATGAATAGAAAAACTTTAAAATGGGTCTAGAGGGTGGCTAAATTATGGGCATGTATATTAAACTGTACTATAGGGAAACAGAAGCATAAATATTCCAAATTTCTTTTAAACTGTATTCAATTAATTTTCTTAATGGAGAAAATGCTATTTCATTTCAGAAGTTCAATTAAAAAAAAAGCATAACCAAAACATGCCAACCCTCAGAGATGAGCAGTTTCCACTGTGAAAAGTGTTATCTAGAGCACGAGACATTTTGAAAGCCTGTGAAGTGTTGGTAATCCTAAATACCTAAATAGAAAAATAAATGCAGCTTAATATTCAAAAGGGCTGTTTAACCTATGTTTCCAGAGGGTAGCCTGCAGAGATCTCTTGAGAGTGGGGTTTGAGGAGTCTTGGAACACTGCCTCCTCACTTATGGAATGTTATGGAAGAAGGTGTTGCCGATGGTGGGAGCAGGTCTGTATCCTCCGGAGGGGCAAGCCCACACAGCAGCTTGGCTGTGAGCATAGGCCTTCAGGTGAACATATGTTATAAAATGCAAGCAATCGCATCAAGTCATGGCATGCTTGGTCTCATTTTTACATACTCTGTTTCAAATAGGATGATACACTTCGCAAGTAACTCACCAAAACTGCATGAGGTATTAATGCAGTTGCTGAACTGGAAAATTCATTGACTATGTCTTATGAGTCACATATCTTGAAGTCTGGGAGCTGCCAAGTGTCC
The DNA here is from genome assembly GCA_013398225.1 of Steatornis caripensis. Lineage (NCBI taxonomy): Eukaryota > Metazoa > Chordata > Aves > Caprimulgiformes > Steatornithidae > Steatornis > Steatornis caripensis. The sequence continues at coordinate 203,353 of VZSC01000694.1, forward strand.
TACGCTGATACTAAGTTTGTTAGGAATTGAGGGTACTCAACAACCCCAGAGATCATGCCAGGATGATATCAGATTAATTTATTTTCTACAAGTGACCGCACGGTAAAATTCCACGATAGCTTTCTGACTTTCGTTGCCAGCTTTGCATTCCCTAGTGACTGCAGTTAGGAAACCTACATCAAAGCAGGTGACATCGTGTGACATCACGTGTTTGAAAACATTCCTGCATGTGACTTTGAAACACTGCTTATTTTTTAACGATGATTAACATTATCTCCCTGCATGAACTGGAGCCTTTTGTACCGAGATCTCTCCCTGTAACTCTTCGCCATGTGTCTAATAAACTCACAAATTAAGACATAAATGCAGGTCTTGAGAGAAGCCAAACAACTGAAATAAGACAGCCAATTAATCTGAAAGCACATTACCAGTTAATGAAGTGTTCCTGAGTTCTTGAGTGCTGACAAGGAATCTATGTTGGGAAGTATTTCTTGCTCCAAGGTATCAATTTGCCGCAAAAGCCCTGAACGGCAGCATCTGCTATAAAGCTTCTCAGTGCATCCTCCTAGTTCAAGTGTATATTAGTCACAGTATGTTTTCTTGACCGGGCTACAGTAAGTATATCTACACTATGTTTCCTACGGTTGCTTATGAACTGTCAAGTAAAATGTTAAGAAATGTCAGAGAAAAGGAAATTACATTTTCTTTGCGTATTTGTTCTTCACAAATCCATGTTGGCTATTACTCATTTTTGTGTCGTCTTCTGGTTTCCTACAGGTTATTTGTTTCAGTATTTCTCTGCATACTGAATGATGTATAAATTGCTGGATCCTCCCTCGCTCTTTTTCTAGAAATCTGGACGCTCACCTATCTCAACTTCTGCTCCAAAAACTGTACAACTAGTTCCCTCAATACTCCTTTGATTATTCTTTTTCACGACCAACCAATATAAACCCCTTCAACTTAGCCAAGTATTCTTCAGACTCTTCTGATTTTTGTCGTAGTTCATACACTCATCTCTCTGAGCCAGCATCAATTTTGTTATCCATCTGATCACAATTAACCTTTTTAGTGAGGACTGAGGCAGAAGAGGGAGTAAATGCTTTGGTCTGCTCAGCATCATTTATTGAGGACATTCTTTCCCATTGAGTAGCAGACTGGCTTTCTTTGACCTTCTCCTTCCCGCTAATATAGCCTGTTTTCTTGTTTCATTTTGTATCTTGTTAGCTGTGCCTTTGTCTTTTTTTTTTTTTTTTCTCTTTACACGCTTTGGCAGTTCTTGGACATACTCTTAGAAATTAGATGAGTAAGTTGTAAGTTTTCTGATGCCTCTTGAAAGGACTCAGTCTTTGCAGAACTCTAGAAATACTCCAGCTGCAGCTTTAGCCATAGTCTGCTATAAAATCTCATGCATTAACATTTAGAAAGAATAATAATCAGAGGATCAATTAACATTTGATTACTCTTTGGTGGAATATTTACTGTAATGTTTAGGATACCATAACAATAACTCACTAGTCTGCTAAAGGACATACCCTTTCCTGGATTTCTAAACAGTATTTATAATGCAAGAGGGATACTTATTATATCTGAATATGTATTAGCCTTACCCAAAAAGATATTCTAGCTAGTAGACTTTTCTTTTTTTTGACAGATTTCACTGGTTGGGAGATTTTTGAATACACTGAAATTTTTTTTGTCCAATTTTTATACTTTCTTTATCCTTTCATTAGTGCTGTGCTTGAAAAAGCTTCTTCAAATGTTGTTTATCACTATTATTTTGTCTTTATAACAAGCGTTGTAAAGCCACAAATCTGCAATGTTAATACAACACAAATAATTGATACTGTATACGTATAAACATTAAAAATTCTTTCCCTAAGTGTAATGGTAGCTTAACTGGGGCTCAGAGAGACACTGTGCATCTTGTGTCACCTGAGATTTCAGAGGGATGGGCATGTGTACTGTTCTGGCAGCCAGGCTGCCATCGCCTTGCCTTTCTCCTGCCCAACCCAAAGATGCTGGGAGTTACAAACTGTCAGATTTTCACTACTGACAACAGCCATGTGCTATCAACAGACAGGCCTCTCCCCCTATTGAAACCGTACGGACTATTTGGTTATTGTCAACTGTAGAACCAAATGCTGTATAACTATGAATAGCAGAAAGTCTTTACACCCCTGTGGGCTGACGAAAATTAGTACTATTTTTGTGTTGAGTTGCCTGTGATGAGTGTTTGTTTTGTTAAAATGATCAATTGTTTTTAAAGGCTGAATGCACTATTTATATGGCCATTGAAAGTGGTATTAGGAGTTAGTGCCCAAATCCTGCTGCAACTCATCTGATACTCCTTGGTGATCATGAAAATCTCTTCTTCATAAGGAGAAATATTGATGAGGGTACAATGAAATGATATTTACCTGTTTCTGAATCAGGTTGTGAAGACTTTACTCACCTCTCCCTGCCCAGCCAGAGACTCCAAACATCTGAACTTATCCTCTATTTATTTGCTACTATATGCCTGTACTTTAGATGGAAAGTTTTTAGTAAGGTTATTAGTACGTAAAATTATGGGTTTTTATTTAAATGCAACTTCCTCCAACAGTGTGTTTTCATGTTCTCTGTGGTGCTTTAATAGCACATACTTTCATGTTTAAATTTTCTATGGGCTTTTTAAATGTAAGGGTGTTACTTGCAAATGGAACTGATGTGGAGTTTAAACTTGCTCTATTATCATTACACAAGAACCAAAATAACATCTATTGTTTTCCTGTAAGTGCATGGTTATTCTTTGTAAATACTGATGGCTAAATTGTGCTATTTATCTGGGAAGGATTACTAAACATTTTAAATTAGCTGTATTGGCATTGGCCCAAGATATGACCTATGTGACTGTGTAATTGCTGCTGAAACTTGGGGGCTGGCTACAGCAGCGCTGTGGGGTGCAGTGGTTTGCAGTGAGTAGCTGTAAACGTGCGTGTTGTGGGTGCTGGATCTGGGCAGCAGCTGCACCTCTTCCACCGAGGTCTCTGCTCACTGGTGGTCTCCTTCCATGGCGCTGTGTGTTCAGGCACATGGCTGAGTAGTAAATGTTGATCGGTGTCTGTTAGCCCCGTGTTAGCCACTGCCCCACAGCCTCCTGGGACCCTAAGATGAGAAAGAGGAACTTAGGGGAAATTTTGGAAAAGCAGTGTAAGACCTGCTAGTATCCACAGGCTTAAAAATGCTGAACTGCAGTGTAGGGATGTCTGCAAAGAACAGCTTTTGGAAAGAGCCAGTGATGTTTGCTGAGAATGTGAATATGTGGCGTTATTGCCTACAGCCCTCCTTGCAAGCACCTGCTCAGGTCTGTGGGAAGAACTTCTCTCCAGCACCTGCACGGTTTGGGCTGGGGGATTTGACCCCTTCCCACTCCCTCCAACGAAAAAAAAAAGAAACAAAAAAGGATCTAGGACTAAATGCAGCAGAAATAATCTCCTCCATGGAAATGAGAGCCCTCAGGTACCCCTTTGCTGTTGAAAGAATGACAGCTTTGGGTAATAAAAGCCATAGTGCTCTTTCCCTCCTTCTGTTGCCACCCCACTGCTGACATTTAATGCATAGAACAGGACCTGTGCCGTAGTGAAATATCACTCCTGTCACTTAGGCAAGCGACATGACCGGTGCTGGGGGACAGCGGGCTGTGAAAGCACCAGGCAGGAAGAGTCATCCTTCCCAGCTGATGAAAGAAAAGTTAAAAGGGGATGCATAATTACGGAAAGAGGCTTCTCAGAGACCAGAGGTGGAAAGAGTGACAAAGAAAGTGCTCGCATTGAAAGGCGCGCAGCCTGATGCGTGCAGCCTTAAGTGACACAGCGGCTCTTTCATGGCTCTTGTGCGCCCTCCGTTTGGTTAGAGTTCCTGTAGCTGGAATCAGGCCCCTCTCCACTCACCAAATGCTACGTGCTGATTTTAATAGGCAAGATGAAACAGAAGACAGCTCAGTATGGGTTGCAGATTGAGTCATGGTTATTGAATTTGTCCAAGGTACAAAGGTGCTGTTTGCAGCAAAATGAAATAAGTGATAAAAAAAATCCACAAAGAACAAAGAGACTGGAGAGTAATATTTGTCACGCTCTCAACAGTCTTCTGCTGTTTCTGAAAGATTTATACGAGAGAAAAAAAAAGACCAAGAAACATGCTGCAAACTTAGAACAGTGAAGTGCCTGAAAATAAAAAAGTTTAATGAAAGCGAGCATTGTTTTTACTCAACTTTACAAAAGCTTGGGCCGGGGACAGGTATGTGGAACTGAAAAGAAACCCCACACGTAACAAAGAAAGGAAAGATGAGGGGCAGTGAAGGAGCCTTCACAGCCTCCATGTGGAAACCCTATAGATGTGCATTCTCGGTTTACCAGGATGCAGTGCCTGGTTCAGTCATCGTTGTGTGTCCGTGTGATGTTGAGTTGGGAGTGGTAGCTCCAGACACAAGCTCCCTACCCATCTGCTTGGGTATGCCACTGAACCTTGTTTTCGATTTGCAAAGAAACATGTTTGTGAAAGTACTTAGGCGTCTGAGGTTTGGTCTGTCTTTTTTATCTCTTAAAGATAGGAATACGTTTCTTTGTCTGTCAGGCATCCGTGATGATGAATAAGTGATAGGTGACTAGTTGCTATAATAAGGGGAGGTTGGTAGGTAGGTGCTTCTATGGTAAGATTGTTGTGATGGGTTGAGGACATAGGTGCAGCAGGACTTGTAGGTAGAAAGGTCTTGTAGTAAGGTCTTGTAGTAGTACTCTGTAAAGCATAGTTATTTTATATGAGTACGCATGAATTCTGTGCACGGTCTGCCCTTAATTTGGCCCCTATATAGGTTATTTAATCTTTTATGAGGCATTTATGTCAAAAGAAAATTACAATATTGAAAGAAATTGGGACAGAAATCCAATGACAGGTACTTACAGATGAACCCTTTGCTTTCTTCTTTAAATGGGTATCTAATCAACCTCTTCTAACCCTTACCTTTCAATTTCTGAGCTGTGGTTACTGTTCCAGAAGAATACAGCCATAGGCTGAAGACTCTTAGGCAGGTGTGCGCCTTTGCTTTGTGCCTGTAGGGATGTAGCACCTCTAGAGTGACCCAGCAGGCTGCTGTTGTCTGTACGTGCCAGCCGTTGTCAATTATGCAGTATCAGCTTTTGTTTCAGCTGCTATCTGGAATCAGTGGAAATAAATAAGCCTTATCAGGAAGGAGCAGTAGAATGAAAAGCCAACTGGAGTGAGGTAAACTTTTTTCTCCCTCTAGCAAGTCTTCCACATGAAGCACCACCATCCCTCATTAACGCGTAGGCTACCGGAGTGCCGTGTTGTGCCCAACCCTGTTGCCAAAGCTACGGAATCAGGTGCTCTGGCTGCAAATGAAAGAGAATGGTCTTTGCTTTTCTCATGATATAGAATGGGTTTGGTTCACAGTCCAGGCACCGCAGCTGAATCCTAATCTGATCTTGCTGACTCCTATCCATTTTGATTTCTTTATTTTTATTTTTCCCCCCACACTCAAAATCCCACATCAGCAGATGGGGTCATCAGGGATGAGTTTACTCCTTGTCCCAAGGCTTTGTAAACGCTGTGATCCAAAGAGGGTCCTTGATGAGGGAGGAAGATACGGTGCTAACCTTTAGGAATTGCTCTTGGCTGTGCTGAAACTGCATTTAATTTGACAGATCTGCTCTTGACCATCTGGAGACTCATGCATTTGACTTTGTGCTCCACTACAAATCTGTATTTCCATGCTTCCCCCTGGGAGCTGCTGAGTCTTTCTGGTTCAGCACAGTCCTCTAACTCTTGCGCCCAGACATGTTTGCACCAAAGCACTTTCAGAGCGTTTTCTATTGTTATTTTGGTGCAAGTTGTATGTATATGTTTTCTGAGCAAAGGTTTAATATTCAGATTTAACTAATGTAATTTTTTACCGATATAAATTAAAAGCTAACCACTAATTTCCCAAAATAACTGTCTGCATCTTGGACTGCATTGGAGTAACAGGAGAATCAAACTAGTTCTGTTGTTACAACACCATTTTTGTCAGTAAATCAGTTGTAACTGTGTTTCTGTCCCATCTACTATTTTTATTCCAATATTATGAGTCTGAAATTCTCTGTTCTTACTCCGGGAAAGCAAATTACAATTCTACTACACCATAACTTTTAGTTAAGTCTTTTCTCACTGAGCCATCGCGCTGTTGCTCACTGGTTAAATGTGGTTAGTGAGACATTTGCTGTGTGCATTTCTCAAGCTGTCAGTGCTTAATGCAAATCAAGGCTTCAAAAATGAAGGAAATGTAGTTGTGCTGTTTTGCACAATTTGCATTTTTATGTCCTAACTCTTGTAAGAACAGCAAAGTTGGGTCACATTTTCTTTCTATATTGTTATACCATCACTTCTGCGGTGGTGGCCAAGAAGTGCCTGGCTTTCCCATCTTCATTACCTTCCAATGTTAGTAGAGGACGTGAATATAAAATACCTTCAGAATCCTTTTTGGTAAAATGTCAGCCACCAATATTGTTTTTCCTGCAAAACGTAGGATCCGGGCTACTAAAATTATTTGGAAATAGTTTTTGCTAGACAAAAAGAGCGGAAAAGTCTAAATGGTTTACTTTGATATTTCAGAATGCTGTTTTTATTTTCTTCTGGGTCAACAAGTTATTAGAGATGCAAGCAGTTAGCTGTAAAAGAAATGTCTCCAATGAAATGTGTGTGAGAACTGTGGAACAGCTAAAATAAATGCCAATTTCTGTAACTGAAGACCAAACATTATTTTATCTTGGGTTTACTCTGGCTAGTTTTTGTGGAGGTACTATAAAGGGAATATGTCCATTACCCTTCAGAGATTTAATTTGCCTTGATGGTCCCAACTATACTTGCATAATTAGTTCTCAGGATGAATGAAGTTTCTGAGCAACTTGAGTATGAACAACTTCAGTCTCCTCTGGGTCTTTCCAATAAGCATTTGGGTTTTTCTTCTGTGCGTAGGAAGAGTACAGTGTAAAAAAGAAAAAAAATAATCCCAGAGTAGATTAATAAGTTAATGGCTCTCTCCAGAGTCCTGTGCTTTTCTTACTTCCCAATAATTAAATTTGCCAGGTTCAAGCCAGATTTTATGCTGTGGCTTGGATGTTGAGAATCTAAAAATAGATTGCACTTACAAAAAACTTCCCAAAAATCCTCAACGTAAATAATGTATATCTTTGAACTTCAGACTATGACCTAAAGTTCCTCTTTATTGGATCTCATAATTTTTACTCGCTTTTAGTTGCTTTTTTCACATAGGGAATATAAGCCTGTGCAAGAGAGCTGATGACCTCTCTTCAGCATAAGGATACCTGGAAATTTGGCTGCTGTGCTGGGGTCTGAATGTGCTCTTCCAGTTCCTGGTTGAAGATGTACTACATGATAGCCACCCATAAACTCTGTGCCAGACACACAGTTCTTTTTCTTTTGCCTATTAACAGTGCCTTTCTACCAGAAATTTCCTACAAAATTAAGATTTCATTATTCTTGCAAAATGTAATTTGATGCATTAGGTTGTATAATAGGAAGTATTATCACACTGTAAATAATTGAAGAAACCATAAACTACTGTTGACAATCTAAATGAAGCAAGTACGTTCTCTGATGCTTTTTTCTGTGAGTTTCCTCGCTGAATTTTGCAAATTCGCCGGTGACTTGTAATGAATATTATGTGAATTAGTGAGGGTCCATTGTAATTAGATTTTTTTCTTTTAAACCAATTAGCAAGTGAGAATGATCTCATAATTTACTTAGAATTACTCAGGGAAAAAAGAGCATAATTTTATTTGTACCACATTTTTTAAACATTTTAATGCTTTCATTTCCTCCTAATAAAAGAAATTACACCAGGGCAAGGAGAAGAGGAANATTGTAATGAATATTATGTGAATAAGTGAGGGTCCATTGTAATTAGATTTTTTTTCTTTTAAACCAATTAGCAAGTGAGAATGATCTCATAATTTACTTAGAATTACTCAGGGAAAAAAGAGCATAATTTTATTTGTACCACATTTTTTAAACATTTTAATGCTTTCATTTCCTCCTAATAAAAGAAATTACACCAGGGCAAGGAGAAGAGGAATGGTGAAACCCAAAGTTATATTCTTTCGTGTTAGATATCTGGGCTCCTTCTATTCTCAAAGGTTTCTGGATCAGGCCCAGCATGATGTATGTAGTATTCTACAGGGCAGGGAATTAATTCCGCTTTCTGCAGATGTAGTCTAGTGCCTTCACCGTAAGATCATTCTTTTTCTGCATGTCTTTGTGCACATCACACTGGAATACTTTTAATTTCCATTTTAACAGAAGTAGAACTTCTTTTTTTCATTTCTTTCTCATTTAGTAGTAACTGAACTGTAATAGAAACAAAATTTCATGAAATTTTCAACCCTGTCCAAGGACATCTCTAGTGTTGTTCTATTTTTCTGTGAAGAGTCTTACAATAAGAGCAAAACTTTGTTTTCCTTTGCTGTCACCTCATAATGTCAAAGGGAAAAGAGATTTGGCTGCTGCATATTCATGAATTACTATAGGATATTGGATGAAGTACTTGGCAGAGATTCATGTAACAGCTGAGATGTTGACTTCTTGGCTAGTGCAAGAATAATATGGACACTACACAGGTTTGCACAGCAGGTCTGCAGTCATCAGCACTGAGAATAAGTATTTTCCATCACTTTGGAATAGAGGGGTCAGTAATTTCCTTCTGTCATATTGCTGTGCACTAGAACGCTAGGTGATAATTGGAATCTCTGAGTGCTGAAGGACTGGTGGTCTTCTACGTGAAAGATGTGACCTGTGTTTGAGGTACCGTGCAGTGAAGCTTTTCAAGTAGCAATGCATCTGTTTGCGCTGGAAGGCCAAGAGCAGCTGATGGTTCCTGTTATTCATTTATGAGCTCCTCTGCGGATGCAAGTCTCTACTGTGTTGCAGCATAAAGGCTTTTTTTTTCTTTTCAGTCTGATCTTATTTCCTGAGATCCGCGAGATGAAGTCCTAGGGATTTTATGTGCATTATTGAGCTGCGGAAGTGTTCTCCTTTAAGCAAGGTATTCTCTTCCTCTGTGCATTTCCATTATTTTCTATTTATCCTTTGCAAAATACATGTTTTGCAGCTTAATTGTAGTTGTGCGATCTGTATGTGTCCTCCTTTCTGCACTGCTTTTACTTAGTTCTTCTCTTCTTGGATTTTCTACCATCTTGAACAAATCAGTGGAAGAGTTCAGAACAGAGACACTTTGTAGTTTACAGGCAGTTTAGCTTGATGATGGCTCCAAGCTTCGAAAAACTGAATAACCAAAAGAGAGTAAATCTTGCTTGAGTAGACATCAGTGGGAGCAGAGAGACCCTGGCTGTTTGCTGGAAGCTCTTGGAGCTGCCCTAGACCAAGTTCAGCCCCTGCCCAGGAGCTCAGTGGCTGAGGAGCACAGCTGCTGAAAGCAGTGATTTCAGTGGTACAGTTGAGGCAGTTTAACTAACCTGCTAATTCTGACTATGAAAATCCAGAAACAAATGACAGAAAGCTGTGGGGGATCTATTCTTCTCAAGTCAGATTGCCTGGAAGAATAAACATTAATTGACAACAATCACAGGAGGCTGCGTAATATTGTAAAATAGGGCAGATGCATATAAAAAAAAATTAACTCAGGCTAGAGCAAATCGAACTATGACTGCTGTAGCATTTCACATGTTTAATTACAAGCTGACTTACTGACCTGGTTTCTTTGCTTGAGAATCCTTCAATAGTGAGACTTAAACAACTAGCTGCATCTCAACATCTTGCACATTTTGAATGTGGTTTTTTGTAGTTTGGTTTTTTTTTTCTCCTTTTTTTCTCGTTTTTTTAGAGCCCAACTTCCCCTGTGCGTAATACAGATAATACTTTTCTTTTTCCGGTATTCTTTGAAACACTCATCAAGACTTCTAAGTGGTTTTGGTGGTGGAAAAGGTGTTTGCCGAGTATATCGGTCACACTAACAGCTGTAAGCCTTACTCGGGTTTGAGAGGAAAGAACAGGGGACTTGAAAATAGCTAGTTGTATGACATATATAGTGTCTGGCAGAAAATTCTAGTAATTTTCTGCTCTGATATACACTTATGAATAGATATATCTTCTAGTTAACCAGCTCTGGACCACTTGCTCTGTGTATAGGTAACATCTGGCTTAAATAAGAGGAGGAAATAAAAGGAACAAATGAAACATGAATGATATTTATGTCCTTTTATTTTCCTAAATTGATGTTTTTTCAGCATTAATAGGAAGCTTACATTGAGTGGCAAGCATGTAAAACACTTCTTTCTGAAGCATGAGTTTTTAAAATCTGAGCAATGCATGGAAATTTTAAAGACAGGAAAAAGTGTTCCAGTTCCGTTTCTAAGCTCCAATTTACTCCTGTGATTGTTCTGATTCTTATAAGGGGAAAGAAACCCACCCCAAACCACCTCAATAACACCAGTAGGATGTGTGTGACCCCTGGTACTGCTAAGCAAACCAAGAGATTTCACATTACATTAATTTGCGTGGTTTGCAAATATTTCTTAAGTAGCCTGTTGATTAGATTTCCCATTACTGAGTAACTGGTTCATTGCAGGGCCCTTAAGAAATGTATCACTGAAAATAGTACCTTAAATTAGTTATTTATGCAGATGAAGGAAACTATTGACACAACATGGACACAGTCTAAATATTAACTGCTGATATGAGAGTAGGAATTTGTGTATGAGAACAAGACTTCCCTAGGTTTACTGCTTTTAAAAAGACATTTATGCTTCTCATGTCACATTGATAATAGTGGCAGTCTCTTCCTTCTTCTCAGCAGGAATAGCTATCAAAGATGAAAGTATCTTTGTAGGCTGGCATGAACTGATTTCCTTAGTTCTGTGCACGGTAGTATTTTAATTAGGCGATTCATCGTGGTGGTAACTAGCTTTTCAGTTAACCATTTTTTAAAAGCTTTCTCACTTTCTCTAATTACATTACTCTAATTTCTCAGTGAAGAAATAAATCTTAACAGACAGGAATTCATTCACCTGAATATTTGGGTGCTAAAAGATCTGTAGAAAATCCAGAAAGCAATATGCAGTGGATGAAATATTAATGGCCACTGTGTTTCTTTTGTAAGTTATTTGTGATTAGGAGAATGGGTGATGCATACTGTGATGTGCTGAATTTCTAGTTGATCTTGCTCTTTAGAAGAGTGAAATGTGAAGCATTTCTTACAATTGAAAATAGTGTGATGTCTATTCCTTAGATCACCATCAAGTATCTTGCCAGTTCAGACCTTGAAGAACCAAATTAATTCCTGATCAGAGGAATCAAACCTAATGTTGAAGCAGTCAAAAAGTTTACCTGAAGATCATTTCATCATGTTTTTATTAACATTTCCTGGGAGTTAATAAGAGATGCGGCAGGTGTTACTACATGTCGCATGTGTATTCGAGTGCTTGGAGCATCTATGGATGTTTTAGAGGACCATAGGTGAATGAAACTGCTCAAACTCTATAGTGACTATTTCACCACGAATCTATCAAACACTTAGGTATTTTATATGCTGTTTCAGTAGAATCTTAACTGCCTCTGTTCTAGTTCTGTAAAAGTATTTCCATAGTTTCTGCTTTCAGATATATGCAGCAGATTAATTACCGTTTTGAAAAAAGGAACATTTCAGAGGAAACAAAATTAAAACCAAATATTCTTATCCCAGTGGTTAGCAAACCTTTTAGTATTGAAGAAACTGCCCACTGAGGAGAAAAATCTCATCAAGCAGATTCATAAGGGGTTGACTACGGTCCGGCTCTTCTTTACAAAAGAAAAAAACCTCTGGAGATACTCAGATAATTATTAGTTCATGGTTGTCCAAAGAGCCAGGGTCCAACTCACACTGGCCATAACTAGAATGTAATTAGTTCCTTCATTTTTTTTTATTCTAACCTCTAGTTCTAGTAATTTTTCTGAAAGATATGAAATACAGCTTTTGGTAGGTTGTAATGGGGAGAGTGGAGAATACGAGGCCCTGATAACAGAACACCCAAACTAGAGCCAGTTGGAAATCTTTTAGTGGAACAGTTTTTCCTCTAAAAATTATAGCTTGAGGGGTGGGGATGGGGATTAAATATTAATTAGAACACGTTGATTTTTGACCAAGAATCCTGATAAGAAATAACCAGAATAAATATAAATATATTTTTTATTTTCTTGATTTCATGCATTATACCAATTTATATTTTAAATAATATAATATATACTTTGAACCTTTAATAATAGTAATGTTATTTTATAAAGTTTTGCACTGTTGAAATATTTCTAGTTGGTAACAAATTATTTTACCAGAACTCTCATTCTGCAGGTAAATAAAAATTTTGACTTTATGTTCCAATTCAAAATAAAACCAGATTTTGAAATGGCAGCTTTTCCTGCGACAAGAAAATCCGCCTTTCTAAACAGATGTACATGTGTCTTAATATAGTTTCAATATCGCAAAGAATTTCACTGCAATTGACACTAATTGGAGGGGACAGGTGGTGGTGGCAGTGGGGAGGAAATCTCTCCAGGATTGTGTAGAATTGATAACAGGATACACAGAATTCTAGAGCTGGTTGAAAAATGCGTAAATATCAGTTGTGTAAGAAATCGATTAGCTAAGATTAAAAAAAATTAAGAAATAGAAGAAACTGCAATATAGCATAAACTAACAGGAACAAGAAAGATACTTTCTACTCTGTGTCTTCACAAAGGAGCCCTAGAAGTGTAACTCTAAACCCCTAGTGATCTTTCATGACCTGCTACTAGACACCTCCCAACTAAGGAAACTCAGCACGGTGCAAAAAATTGAGAGTATTTGTGAGAGTATTGAAGGAGCTTCATCACCTTGTTCGTTATGGATGCGTGTGTTTGCGCCTGCATAGAAATGACTGAATCTCTTTTCATCTTGAAACACGAATCCTTGGGTAGCACTAGAGTAAGTTCAGAGCTCAAGCTTAAAATAAATGCGGTCAGTCAGNTGGATGCGTGTGTTTGCGCTTGCATAGAAATGACTGAATCTTTTTTCATCTTGAAACACGAATCCTTGGGTAGCACTAGAGTAAGTTCAGAGCTCAAGCTTAAAATAAATGCGGTCAGTCAGCAATTATTTCTCAAAATTCTCAGAGGTTTACAAGAGTACAAATTCTTGCGGTCAGCGAGGGAGAAAGCTCGAATACAGACCCTCTGCTAGGTGAGAGCCTGCCAAGAAGTCTGAGTTACTGAGGCATATATTAACACAAGAGGGAGTCTGAGATATATCTGCAACACATGCATTATGGTAAAGTTTGTGTACCATAGCTGAAGAAGTGAAGATATTTTTCCCAATAAGATACAGAGAGTCACAGAATAGTGGGAGAATACATTTAAGACAGCTAGATCGATTCCCTTTACTTTGAGGATCCAGTGGTTTTGCCAAAGGAGAACGTGAACTACTGAGTTCTCAGGCTTGTGAAGCAACGGACTGATTCAACAGGAACAACGTAGATACTGATAAAAAGCCATGGTAATTAACTTTCAAAAGTTAATATTTATTACAAGAAATCAGAGCGTGTTATCGTTGGCATTTAATACTCATAAGATGTAACTGAAAATTTTCACAACACCGAAATTTTTTTCATACTATAAATATTTGTCTCTAGAGAGCTTAAAAATGAAATAGTTAAGAAAAGTATGTAAAGTCATATGAGGAATTGAAACAAAAGTGCAGTGGTCTAGAAACCACAACTAGAGAATGGTTGTTTGATATACCCCATGGCTTGGAAAGCAGCTGCTTTCTAACATGAAACTCAGCTTTTCTTCCCATAATCACTTCCTTTCCTCCAGGCACTTGCTCAAAGGGAATGAACTCGAGGATTAATACTTTTGCGGAATGCTTTTGACAAAGTGTGTAATGCCAGCCTGTATGAGCTTGAGCAACGCTGGAAAAGGGATTTTACAGAGGAGCAATATAGCACCTTGGGACATCGGTGTCATCCACAGAAATACTTCACACCCTTTGATAAACAGCTCTGGAAACAGAAGAGGTGTCTCTGCCTGAGATGCTGGAGAGGAAGGCAAAGAGAAAGGGTAAAACCAGCTTCCAGCCGTGGGTTCTCAGCATTCCAGGTTTCTCCTGGTTTCAGCAATGCTGCAGAGAGCGGACGTGGTGTGTCTGTGGTTTTCAGCAAGAATAACAAAGTTGTATAGCCAGGTGCTGGCGCTGATCTGGAGCGATTTGGGTTTGCTGGGGCCGGTTGCAGTTGTGATGTGTGTAGGGGGAGCAGATGCAGCGATTCAAAAGATTCTCTGAGCCTACATCTTGTTGTCCCTGTCAGCTCTTTTGTGATGAGACGTGGCTAAACCCCATGGTGAAAGTGGTCTGTAGGAGCGTGGCTGTGGTGGGGAGAGACTTAGCATTCCCACAGGGAGCCCTGCCAAAAAGGGCCGCTCTGCAGCGAGCCCACGGACAGAGCCCTTGATATATTTGACCTTTGTTTGGCAGCTGGATCAGGACAAGGACTCAGGTGGCAGGTAAGGCAGGATGGAGCCTGCTGCAGTGGCATACTGCAGTTATTTATCACCGCTGTATATAACCTGCAGCACTGAAACAACATTATCACTGACTTATCTAGTGATTGCGTTGTTATAATGCTTCCTTTTTACATGCTGCAAATGAGAAGTTGATAGGAAAAAGAGAATTGTGCAATAGGCTTTCCAAAGTAGAATTGACAGACCGCCGTTCCTGCAGGGGTACGTCTCCCAGCGGCAGCTTCCTATTGCATATGGAAGAGAAGACGATCTACCAGTGACTCACTGAATGCTTTTCACTTTATCATAGCAAATGATCAAAAAAAAAAGAAGAGAAAAAATACAATTTCCATGGCCTTATAAATGCAATAGGAGCCTGTGATTAAAAATAAGGAGCTTACCATGTGAAAGGTAAGAGCATAGCAGCAGGAGCAGCAGGTTGGATGTCATTGCTGTTATTGAAATGGAGCGCAGGGGTGACCACACTTTACAAGAGCTTTATTGCTTCACTCTAGTAAAAACGAATCACATTTCTCTCTCTCAGCTCCTCACTTTCCCCCTCAAAAGACTGATAGGAAAAAAAGACGATAAAAAGCTCCAACATGAAAAAAAGTTCAACTTTATACGTCAGTGCTTTGTAAGATAGGTGATTCACCAGAATCCATCTCTGTGTGTTTTTAAGCTGGATTTTTATTTGAACCGTAAACATGTCAGGCTTTGCGAAGATTCCAGATTTGGACCTCTGCTAATACTTGCTTTTATCAGGTAAAATGTTACGTGATGGCATAGAGGGACTGCTGCCAGAAGTGCTCCCCTTTGCTGGTTTGATGGGAAAATAAAGAGAAATCTATGTGAAGTCTCAGTTTCTGTGCTCCGAGAGATTATTTCCATGGAGGCTTGTACTAGGCTCTTAAATGGCATCTAGGGGTACTTTTCAGTATTTGGTGCCATCCTTTGCAGTATTGGAGGGGGTGAACTATATACTTTTCCAACTCTGAATCAATTTTGAGACTGTCAAGTCTCCATTAGGCAGCTTTTAACTTTTGTTGCTGTTGCAGTCTTGGAGTTATGGGCAGCAGAATGCTCCAGCTATATGCCATTCAACAGGCTCAAGGCTTTGTGCCAGGTAGTGCAGGGACTGAAAGCCATTAGTTAGGAGGCTGTATCATAAAAGTACTTGCAGATGTGCAAAGGACAGGGCACCAGCCTGCAAGCAGCCAAGAAAATTTAGTTTATAGTCCTGTAATACGTGCATATAAACTGTGTACCTCGTTATTCCTACTCGCAACAAAATTGTCCTAGTCAACGCTCAGCCTGCAGCAGTGCAGCTTGCCAAAGCTAAGCCATGCTGTCTGCCATAGGAACACTTTGCTTTCTGCAGTGCCTGGCATCTGACAATCCTGAAGCATTTTGCAGTACAAATGTTAATTAAGCTTTGCAACAGTTTTGTAGATAAATACCATTAACAGACATTTCAGCTAAGGCACAGAACTCCTGTAGAACAGTATGAGGGTGCAAGAGCAGGCTTTGTTGGGTGGGCAGCCCTGTGTCTGGGGCCAGATTTTTGCTCAGGAGAACCAGTCTTCAATTGCTGCGTGACCTTTTGTGGTAGCAAATTGGGACCTACATCACAGCTGGGACCTCTGCTATTATTACAGCAGGAAAACTAACTATGGTAATAGAAATGCTCCATAGACTGGAATAGCGTGGTGGTCTGTCTGCCAGGGAATTATTCTGAATTTCCCCCCAAATGAGACTAGAATCTGGCTTTTGATATGCATAGTAGCTCCTCTTGTTCCCACTTAACACGAAGCTTTTATTCATTCCAGAAGTGTGACCTTGTACCTCAGCTGCGGCAACGCCACGCCGTGTGGGCTTGCTCTCTGCAAGCTTGCCGAGCGGCAGCCGCGTGCCCTGTGGTCTGATGTGAGCCTTCATTTCATTCACACGTTGGTGAATCGTTAGCAGTCTGTGTGCAGCCTGCCAGCCCTTCATTTCCTCCCTTCAGTGCTCTTGGTTTCCTAGCAGGAGCTGAAAATGCTCCTGGCTTGTAGCTGAAACCCTTTGGTGTCACATATCCAGAGCCTCTCCCCCTAAGGGTGAACGCTCTGTCCAGCAGCCCACCTCCAGGCTGCAATCTGATGTCCAAGGGTCACACCGAGCTTTGTTTAGACCCATCTGAGTCTTACGAGTAAATACTGCAGGATCTCTTTGCAAAAGAATGGGAGGGAGGAGAAGGCAGACAAAGTTCCCAGTGCCCTACTTAGCAAGTGCCTAAAACCCGGCCCACTGTGTTGCTTTGTCAGACACTGTATGCTGCAAAACTGATTAAATAAAAATGTAAAATGTTGGGGTCAGAACTTGCCCACTTCAATGTTAACGTTGTGTAAACACTCTCCAACTGACTAAATTTTAGCAGATCCAAAAGTTGCCGGAAGCATTTTAATGCTTTCCCTTTCTGCCAAAGCTAAAATGGCAACTCTAGCTACATTACCGTCTCCCTGGGACTCATTAGCATGGCGCCGTCGTAGTTTCTGCTAGCGATAGGCAGCCACAGGGGAAAGTGTCACACGTGCAGCTAGTGGCAACCTTCATGCAGGAACAAAATTGTGAAGCAAAACTGCAGTGGAGGGGAAGGATCATGCTTAATAATATGCAAATCAATGTAGCAGCTCACAAAGATTTGATTTGTGTTTTGAGGCAGCTGCTAAAAATGTTGTTTTAACCCCTCTTGGGAGTGTAAATATATCCAGTAGACACAGACTAGATAGAGGGTGATTACATTTTCTAATAACTTTAATTTTGCAAGGTAGAATTTTTGAAAGCTGCCGTGTCTTTCATCCTTGGACGGAATTTGTTGGGGTGATGTCCATGTAAGGGTAATTGTGTCAATGTTAATATGGCAGAACCCAGCCAACTCATGCAAAAAATTGCACTAAGAAATGCCCTGCAGATTTGTCAGGATGTGAGAAATTTTTGCTATAAATAATGAAACATGAAATATAATTTCCAATGCACAAAGGACATGCTTTCTCCTTGCTTTTTATTGTTTCATCACAGGCAGTCCAATATTCAGTGGTGCTCCCTGGGCTCAATCATTACGCTGTCAGGCTGTGTATCCCCTTGGCTGAATCAAGCGCTTATGTGTTAACCTGAGAAACTCAGTCAAGCCTAGTTGTTTTCCTATTTGTAAGGGCAAATAGTTGGGGTTCTTTGCCTTCCTGTAACCAATTCCACACATTGTTAAGCTTGTGTAACTCAGGTGGCTTTTTATTGCCTGTGTCTCGCAGAAAGCAGCACTAGACTTAGCGCAGTTGCTTCAACGTGACACGGCTGTAAGAAAGAGCAATATTATGGCCCAGTGCTGGTGAGAAGCAGAGAGGTGCTTCAGGAGGCAAAGGCCTACGTGAAGGCGAAGGCCTCGCAGCCAGGAAATGAATAAATGAGCAGCACACTGCTGCACTAGCGCTCGGGGAAGGGTTCTTTGTGTCCTGCTCCGCTAAGCTGCTGTTCAGAAGATAGCAAATTGGTATTTCTGTGGCTTGGATCCATTTTGATTTGTTTTCCTGTATTCAAATCATCTGCCTCCAGCTGCTTTCTCAGGTTGAGTTTGATGGAGATGCACAAATGGACTCACGGCTCATCATCTTCTAAACACCATCTGTAATACTCCTCCCTTTTGTCTTTGGTTTGGGCATTTGTGGTAGCAGTGCCTCAGTAACAGGCCAGGATTCCCTGCTCTGCAAACACAAAACCAAAGGGTAATCCTGGGCTCTGGGAGTTTCCAGGCTTTAATTTGTCTAGAGACACGTTGCTGATTGCAAGTAAAAAGGTATTGATGGGCTTCATCGCACTTCAGTGCTACCCTTGACCCAATCTTCTTAACTGTTAAAATGAAGCCCTGTTGAATCAGAAAAGGGCTGCCAAAAGGCTTTGCCGTACTCGGGCAACTTTTATGGCAGTAGACCAGCAGCCCATCTCGTTTGAGCTCTGCAGGGCTTGTCGTCTCCTCCACCCACACGTGTGCAGGGAGCAGTTGTGCGGGGCTGTGGGCTCCGCTGCAGGGTTTGTGCTGCGCTCTGGTTGACACCTGGTGCCTTCAGAGCCTCTGCATCAAGTGAGGGAGGGAGATTGTATCACCTTGAGATGATCTACTGCTTCCCCAGTGTTTTCTCAAACATTTAATCATTCTCTGTATTACATGTCTTGCAGGGCACCATTTTCAATTTGGCTGGTCTCATCTAGATTAAGGAACCTTTTATTAACAACTACTCCTCTTCTGCCTTTCCCTCTCCTTCTCTGATGTCTCCGTACATCGTAAACCAGGCAGCTCTTGGTCTCTGTTTTGGGCTCTTTGTCTTACAAAACCAGGCATGTTCTCTGATCGTTTCAGAAGTTCTGTGGTTTCGCACCTTTCCTGGTTTTCAAGGTTATTTTTTTAAATTGAGGTACCAGGGTATTATAGAATATTCATCATCAGTCTCAACAAGTGCTGCAAATGGAAGTGAATTTACCTCCCTATTTGTTTTTTACTTGTTTATACATCTAAGGATCATTTTCTAGGTTGTAGTCCCTTACGCTGTGCCTAGGTGTACTTCTTGTTCCTAGATATATAAATGCAAACTTAGCTTTAAATGAGCATGGTGAAAATGAATGGATTTCCCTGAGATATCACAGTTTATTAAAAATGAAAAAGATCTCATCTAACTCTGCTCCCGCTCCTCTGTGCAGCTTCTCCTTAACTGCCTTAAAATGTTTACCCCGAGATTTTTAACATCCTCTTTAGTTACTCAAGGATTGGAAGACATTAATTTTCCTACTGCCCTTTCCATATATAGAATAGAAACATGTATTGAACAATTTTACCTCCTCTGAGGTAAAACTGAGGGAAAACTTTGCCAGCTGTATAGCTGCTGTGCTGCTGAGGTTCTTTTGCTCTGTTTAAACTTTTTGTCCTCAGCCAGGCCTGCAATGGCTTTTTCTCTCTCCTTTTTAGCTTTCCTAATAAATATTTCATCTTTTCTAATTTTGTTTACATTAATTCCTGTCGACTTCCTCCTTTTCAGTCATTTTGTATTGGCTTGTTGTTCCTAATTGCCTCCTTCACTTTACACCAAATGAGAACGTGCTTTTAGCCAAACTTGTGGCATTGTGGCTCTTGGCCATCTAATGAATTTTTCCCCAAGGACTCCCAATTCTCATCTTGTCTGCTTTTTCTTTTCAGTCAGTTTTTGGGCATGTATAAATTTACATATGTCACATTTACTCTTCTCCTTTCTTGCCTGTCCTCATTTTTTAATGTATTTTTTTATTATGTTTTGCATAGTGTGATAGTAAACTGCAATATCTGGATGAGCAACAATCTTACCAATATGTTTGAATAGCATTTGGAAATTCATGTTCTATATCTTTGTGGTCCAGAGTCTTTGCACGGACTGTTTTCCGTTCTATCATTTTCTCAGTTAATGCAATCAAGTTCAACTCTAAGCAATTTGTTCTCCATTTGTTGCTTCCATTTCAACCTTGAAGAAGCATGCACGTTCTTCAGGCTATACCTGTGAGGTTTTTTCTGCATACATTAATTGGCATAGTAAAGGATTTTCCTCCTTCTACAAACCTTGCTTGCATCCTTAGACTCCTACAGCTACGCTGCTGGAAAATAGGATTTGGTTATAATCCTTTTTAGGAGACTACACTAAACAAGGTCTCCTGACAGTAGGAATATACTTCTGCGATGGTAATTTTATATGTGGAAGAGACTATCTCAGGGATAAAACTTCTTGTTTGAGGTGCTGAATTATGAGACCTGTTGCTGTGAGATGCTGAGAGCTGGCATACAACTAGCATATGCTCCTAGATCTGCATCCAAAGCCACTGCTGCACCAATTGCTATGAAATAATTTGCTCCTGCTGTGGCAGAAATTTTGGGTAGTATTTGGCAGCTCAAGCTGCCAGAACAATCTTGTTCTTATTGCATGGGTGTTCAGCGAGCTGTGCAGCAAGCTGTAAAGTAAAAATTCACTGTTTCGCAAGAACATGGCCGTTTGAGTTTGCACTCCTAAGCAGTCCCTCCCTGAGTCACTCTGCCTTGTCATGGCTCTGAATCACTGACACTTAATTGTTGGAAACGTTTTTTTTTTTTTTTTATGCAACAGATGTCAGGCCTTACGCAGGTGCCTGGTGAATGATCCTGGACTCCAGGTGACTGACTGGGAAGGCTCTTAAAGTCAAACCAATCTACACAAAGACAACCTTACTTCCTCCATTCTGCACCTTGCCACGGACCGTAAAGAACGCTTTAGTGGCTGAGTGTGGTCAGACTGAACACCATGATCATGATTTCCTGCAGCAGCCCACCAGAAGTATCTATCTTGAGCATCTTCTCTGGGATTTGAGAGGGCAACGTGATTTTTCATGTGACAAAGGACATCTGATAGCTTTCAAGATGTGAGTGAGGTCATTGTGCTGTGTTGCACGAGGTATAAACCTACCCCCAGGGGACACTGAAGCACAAACAGTCTGTAACTGTGAGGCTGACAATAGCCAGCTCAGGCTTACAGAGCATTTGCAATGTGGTTTTCAATGCCTGGGAGAGCTCTTCCTTCCGCAGAAAATTTTCATCAGACTTGATGAGTGTCCCTGATTAAGGTCTGCTGCCACTTTGCGTCTCTTCTCCTCCTTTCCTATCATGCAGCCGTAGCCGGAAAGGCAGAATCTGGCCCTACTTGTATGGTCTGATATTGTCTTCTAATTGGCATTTGTGCAATATCCCTCCCTGCTTTCTTCCCTCTCTCAAAACGCATGTCCCTAGATGCGTCCCTAAACACATCCTACCAAGAGTGCTCAGCAAGCATGGAGCAGATTGACTGTGAGCCCTTCTGATGCTGAATTCAGCTGACAATCAGCTCCTAATGCCAGCAGCTATTCCTGTTTTGTATCCTCTTCCTTCAGTCTCATGTCGGCAAGGTCAAGTTTAGAAACTTCTAACAAATGTTACTTTCTCATTAACAGACAGTCTGTTGGGTGGCAACTCCTGTGTTGTATATGCCAGTTGCCATTTTAATCAGCTCTCTCTTCTGTAAGCTTCATATTTGAATAGCTGGTAATGCCAGAGCAGTGAATGGCATAAGAGCCAGCAGATCTCTCTGCACATGTTGTTTAGCTCTTCATATTTTTTATAGCAATTAGTATTTGAATCCCATTTTCCAAGTGACCCTGACTGTTTTCTGCTCTTTGAGGAGGAAGGGATGATGTGACAGGGCAGGGCACATCAAGGGTGGGATGGATGGATGGATGGATGGATGGATGGATGGATGGATGGATAGATGGAGATCTTCACAAACAGGTTTGCAGCTGGTCCACAGAGCTGTGCTGTGAAGGGAACCTTCTACCATGTGGAGCAGTCTGGGTTCCAGATCCCTTAATTCCAGTTTTCCTATACTATGCCTTCAGCATCCTCCCCTAATCCTCTGTTGGCTAAGGGCCATTAGCATTTGCTAGGGACTCTAACTCAGCTAAGTATCTTAAAGTTGTGTATCTTGCACAGTAAGGAAAATGAACTCCCTGGTACATTGATTTTGGATAATAGGCTGAAGTAAGAGCCCTGCTTTACCATGACTTGAATGTTGGCTCTTCTTATCTAATTATCACTGTAATCTCTAACCTAGTGCTGTAGGCATGGATTCAGATACGCTCTCATGGCAATTATATAAGTGAATGAATCAAATGTGCATATATATGATATGTAAATATAGTGATTTAAAATTGTATTGTGAAGATGTATGTGGAGACTTAAAGTTTGAATCAAATCCCTTTTGAATCATTGTGAATCTTTCTGCTGCTGTCAGGAGCCTTCGGTTTGGCTTCTTAATGATTTGTCTTCATTACCAAAAGTTATAGAGAGTACTTCTTCCTAGGAACGGTTCAAGGCTGTCAAGTCCTGGTGGATGCTCTGTCTGAATGATGGTACTGAAAGTTAATGTCTGTTAATGATGCAGTAAGGTGCGTGAGATTGTTCTTTCAGTCCTGCTGAGGGGCAGAGTCAGGGCTGTTTAAGGATGAGTGAGAGTGGAATGACTTTTCGCAGACTGCAAAGAGGATCTCCAGAAGAGCGCTCTTGTCCAATATGCTTTGGGATTGATACCTAGCATCAGCTGTAATGAAATGGCCTCTCATTAACCCTAATCACTCTTACCCCTTACTTTTTTTATTAGATAATGAACATAGTTATGTCCTGGAAAGCCTGCTCTCCGTTTTTGTGCTGTGACAGCATTAGATTGCTGTGATTTATACTCTTCATATAGGTAGTAATACGATTATTCAGTTAATCTATTATTCATTCCACTCTTGATCTATTCTTTTCACATCCTTATTCTGTGAGTCAATTTCTCTCTCTGCTATTTTAATAGAGTAGCATTTTAAATTGTGAGAACACCGCATTAAACATGTATAAGATTTAATCTAATTTAAAATGTTTTCTTCTAGCAGGATATTCCTAATAAGCATAAAAACAATAATGTTCAAAATGCTATGGCATATTAACATGACACATTGTGAAGGATGCATTTTTCAAATAAAGCTAAGCACTAATTAATTAATATGTAAAAAAATTATTATCCCTTATTCTGTATCTGTATGATTGACATGGAAAAAGATCTTTTGACAGAATAGTATTGCCTACAAGCTGCCTTGAATTTTACAAATGCTATTTCTTGCTATATAATGTGATGCCTTTAAAGTAACACAAAATCACACAGTTATATCTCACAGTATTAATGTTATATGGACACTGAAGTGCTTGTGAATAATTAATCTGCACTTCATTTAATGCTGGATGTATTGGTGTGGCCCACTGGCTGGAATGGGTTTTAGGTTTCCTATCTGCGTTTTTCTGCAGAGATCATGAGTCTGTTCCAGCCTGCAGCAGCACAGCCTGGCTGTTGCTTCTTATGCTTGCAGTTTTAAAGACTCTTGATGGAGTTTAGTTATCTGGGCAATAATTATTTTTGCTAATAATTTGTTTGACAGAAAAAAGAAGTTTTAGTGTGGCTGAAAACTTGTTTGAAACAAACTCAGCCTTCTACCTGCTGCCTGAGAACTGAGTAATTTTGATGTGTTTGTATGTGAAACATTTTTGTTTCCTGCTTTGAAATCATGCTTCCTTTTAGAAAGTTTGGTCAATGCACACTTGCGATAATGTAAAACCTGCCCAGATGCAAAAAGAATATTTTACTATTAGTTGCACAGATACTTAGTCTAACTAAAATGAAATTGTCTGTTTTTCTGTTTTATTGACTGCTTTCACAACCCCTTTTAATGCTCAGTTTTTGGCCATGCAAGCAGCCCCACTGCGAGAATACAGAAAACAGTAAACCCCTGATCCTACAGGAAGTTATGCACAAACTTAAGGTTTATTCTGGCTGCACTGGCCCCTGTGCAGCCCACGTGAGCCAGTTTTTCCTTTCTGTACAGAGGAAGGCCGAGGGTAGGAAAGCAGCAGAGCCCGGTCCCATGCTACGAGGCTGGGTTGTGGCCAGGACGAGCCCCGCACCGTGCAGATTTGGAAGCCTTCTCAGCTCTGTCATTTTCACCAAAGCCAGTGGAAGCTGCTTTGTAATACCCAGTGAGAAAATTCATATAATTAAGCACGTATCTATGTCTCTGCAGTTCCTGAATCTGCTTTCTAAATCTCCTATTCATTATCATTACACCAGTTTAATTATAGATTTTCAGCAGAGGGTGACATGCAACAGGAGGTCTACTTGTGCATTCGGTTTCCGGGATTGCTCATTCCCAGCAGGTAACTCCAGGCACATATGGTGGAATTAGCCATTTGCTCGCACTGCTGACCTTCTCTGCGTGCATGATTTCGGTGACGGCGAGCCGCTGCGCTCCCACACTTTCAGAAGGGTGAGTCTGAAGTGATGAAAAAGGAGACTTGGACAGTCGGATGAAGATCAGTGAGACAGCTTCCTGTAAGCTGTGCCTCAAATGGTCTAGAAAAATGACTAATGCTGCAAATTCCAGAATACAAACCCCTGTGATATAAGGAGACCTTAGGAAAAAAAAAACCCCAATGTTCTGACAACAGGTCAGAAGGTTATTGGTTCTGAGTGTGGATTGGATTCAGCAGTGTTTTTCTTAAGCGTGTTTAAATTCTTGCTAAGGTCAGAGATTTGCTGAATATTTCTATTTGTTATTTGTATCTTGCTAGTTGCTAGGTACTCCAGTTGTGGTCCAGAATCTATTGTGCTGGTGGTGTTTGAACATAAGAGAAAAATGAGAGTGCTTTGTATTTGAGGAATATGTTAGGAGTGTACTTAACTCTACATATCTCTGCTCTGGAACTCGCATGAAGTAAACTTTTACGAGAAAACAACTTTTCTTAACATTACGAAACCAGTACTTGAGAATGAGTGTGCATGTCTGGCATTTTCTTAAACTGAGGAAGTGCAACTCCCCTTTGTAATTCTTTGTCCCAGAAACTCTCTTACAGGGGTTCAAGACACGCAGACTTAGAGGCTGGGACTTCAGTGATGGTTCTTGGTGTGCTGGAGAGACAGATTGGTAACCTATGGTCAGTCTTGCAGACATAAAAGGTTAAAGCAAGCAGCACTTTCAGAACTGAGAAGGAAACTTCCAGCAGTGAAAAATGCTGTTATTTTATTACATTGCTTGGTTGTACAAAATACTGCCCCGCAGGTAACACCCTTCAGACAATTAAAAGAGCTAGCTTTGCTCTATAAAGCCTTTCCTGTTTAGAATCCTGGATGCCTCAGCGTGACATATCTCAAGTTGACAATTGGCGTCATTGACTGTTTGGGAAGCTTAGGCCCTGGGCACACAAAGAAGCAGCATTTTTTTTTCACATCTACCTCTCCTCGCATCCATCCATCTTAATGTAGATGTTATTTCTATCCCTCATTGTTTTGTTTCTGCTTTCAGCAAATAACGGAAGAGAAAAGTCTGCTGCAATTTTGGGAAGCTTTACAGAAAAAAGTTATTGATGGCTGCTACTTCTTCTAGGCGTGTTTGGAAAAATCCTTGAAATGATTTTTGGTGGCTTGGTGAAACAAATTATTGCTATGGTAACAGCTGCTGAAATGTTACAGAAAAGTTTATCTCTACTTTTCCTTTTTTTGTTTTTATGCTGACATGAAGTCCTGTGGCCTTATTGCTGAGATGGTGGCATGAACATGTCAGTAATATTTGTTATGCAGCTTAAAAAAAGAGAAAGGAGCAAGCATGTCAAAATCTTTGTATTCAGGATCTGAGCACAGCAGTAGAAATAAATGCCATCTTACTGAAATAAATTAAGAAACTAGGAAGAAAAATCTATGCACATCAACTGGAGGAATCTAATTTTAAGTGCTAGTCATTTTTAAAATTAAAATATTATTTCTTATTGGACTTATATCACAGTTCTACAGCTATGAGCTGCTACTGAGCTACAAAAAAATTGCCTTTAAAATAGAAATTTCATGTTTCCACCAGCATGCCCAAATCTGGTTGATTAGGTACGAAGTGTCAAATCCACCTCGATGGAATAACTTATCAAAAGTGTAAATGGCTGCTTGATCGCACAAAACACAGCAGGAAAGTAAGTTCTGAGCCTCTGAGGGTAGAAGTCAGTTCAGTTATCACAGTGGACACTAAAGGATGTGAAAGTATGGAAATCCAAAATTAAAGTTAATAAAAGTTTATTGCAGCCTTTCTTAAGGGAGAAGAAAGAGTTTTCTTGTTCAGTTCTAGGGTGTAAGTGATCAAGACTCTGAAGAGTCACCAGTGGTTGGCAGTATAGGTGGATGCAAAGAAGCACGTGGGTAGGAAATACGGCTTTTTTGTCAGCGTCCTCAGAATCCAGCTGGATTGTCCATCACAGAAAGATACTCCAGCCCTGGCAGCTCATCTTATTCTAAGGTTGACAGAGCCCTTGCCAGGCCAGTAGTTCATTTATTTGCTGTGAAGCAGAGTCTGCAATTGTGTACATTGCCTGTACTCAGGGGAAAATTCAGCACCATCTCAGTTATCAAAGCAGCATGAGAAATATAGAGCTGTTTTTTCCAAATGAGATTGGAGAAGCTTTTTAATAAAAGAAATAACTTTGCTGGGTACATTGCAAGCTCTGCATAGTGGTTTGTGCCACTTGTTCTGGAATGAAAGTCAAATCCAAGTCAAGGGCAGGAGCTCTTTTTAGCACAGTGATTGCTCATGCTGGTGCTCATGACCAAAACAAGGTGCCAGTCTCTTAGGTTTTCACCCGGACACTTGAATAACTATATATCAATTGTGTTGTGGGAAAGCCTTGAAACAAACTCATGTGTCTGAACAAGGTGAAACATCACAGATTCTGAGGTTTAAAACCCAAAGGTGAGGCCAGTCCAAATGTTGCACGCCATAGCAACCCAGGAGCCTTTATTCGAGTGTTACCAATCTTGGATTGAGAGTTTGGGACCAGGTGAAATACTTTACGTGTGTCTGCAGGCTGTGTATTACTTGCGCTACTGTGTTTGCATAAAGCCTGCAATGTGTGGCAGGATATATAAAGATGTACAGTTCAACTTGTTTTCTTTCCTTACATTTTTGGATTAGGACGATGAAAGAGAGGAAGATGTTATTGAAGATGCAGTAATGTCTTGAGCGCTGAGGGCAGCTGTAACTCTGTGGTCAGTGCGAGCACAGTCCTACTGCTTAACCATGGATTGGAGAAGAATTCTGCAAAAGCATATGGTTTAAGGACCTAAACCCAGGTTTGAAATACAGGTTTATCATGTCAATGGGGAGAGGGGTGAACTGGAGTCTGCTCCATGGAGTGGTCTCCTGAAATCGTGAGCAAGTTGATGCACAACTTCGTATCATGTATCACATAAGGCTTGTGCTCCTGCCTTGGCTTCAGTGGCCTCACCCTGACGTGCTAAAAAGCTATTGAGGTGTTTTATAATTTAACTCCTCTGAAATTCCAGTCAGACTTACTATATATGCAAGTACCAGACAGGTAGAGGGCTTGATCTCAAGGCATGACTTCTGCTCTGCCCTTTTCAAACACCTGCCTTTACCGTGCCTTTAGAGGTTAAACATTTGGTGACAGTTAAGGCAACGGGCTTTGTTCTAAGCTGCAAGCACTTAGAAATATTTAATTTGAAATGGCACCTAGCAAACTTTGGGGTATTACGGTCAGTTTTATTCCAGTATTTGGAATCTTAGTCCTTCTGCAGCAGCACAGTATTTCAGGTGATTTTATTTTGTGTAGCAGTGGCTGGTTAGGGCTGTCTGTCTACTGCTAATTTAAGAAATGGATTAAGGAATTTTGTGCATGGAAGATGAAAAGCTACAAGTGGATCAGACAGAGGGAGGAAAAGTGGGTTTGCATCTGCAAACCCCACTCAGCCCCGAAGTGCTGGCACCAGAGACATTTTTTGACAAATCCTAATTCTTATCCTGTCTAAATCAGTGGCAATTAGGTGCAACTCCACTGAAGTGAGTGGGAATATCCATGTAAATAGAAATGAGATAATATTTATGCTTCTCTGCAACCAGTCTTAGCAGGGAGTGGATCCTGAGCAAAACAAAAAGACTCTGGTTTGAATGCATTTTAAACTTTCTTTTTAAACGATCCTTCCCATCACTCCTGCCTCTTTAAATCCAAAATAAAATATCACATGGAGTGCTTTCATAAATAATTTACTTTCTGCCTGACACCAGTCAGAGAAGCATAAAGCTTCCTGTGTGTACATGCTGCTTCTAGAGCTCAGCAGTAACTAGATCGGAATTTAAAATAAAAAATCTGAAGATTTTTATTTTTCTATGAGGATGGAAGAGGTTCACGGACTCTGAAAGGGCCAATTCAGGCTCCACCACATCAAACTCTCTGTGTGGTATTTGAAAAGGCACCATTCATTCATCCGGACACCCCTAGAGGGAAGAGGGGTGACGTGGGGAGGACTGCCCTTGTGGTTAAGGAACTGGGTGGAACTCATGGGATTTTGGCTCAAGTCTCTGCCCTGCTCTAGGTGACGTTGGCCAGGTACAAGGCTGTCCTGTGCTGAGATTTCCAGGCTACAAGCAGAATAGTCGCATTGATGAGTTAAGTCCAGGCAACGACACTTGCTGCCTGCTGGGGTTAGCTAACAATAGGTGTGTCTTGTTTTCCCAAATGACCTTGCAACGTTACTAAATTTCCATCCTTCACAGGAGGAGTAATTATTGAGCAAGCTGTGGAGTTTGATGCTCTTTCTCCAAATGTCCTGCATGACCTCAGGCAAATCACTTAGGCAGAAATTTGGTGGTGTTAAAGCATTTCAGTCCTATTGAGAACTTATCTCCAGTTGATTTCGGTGAAATTTAGGCTTCTACTTTCTACTTAAGTACATAAATCTCTCTGTGATCCATACAAATCTTAAAGTTTCCCTTTGAAAAGGGACATAAAATGTCTTTTCTCACAGGGGTGCTTTGAGGAGAAATTAAAGATTGTGAAAAAAATACAAGGTTGGATTATGAGGCTATGTAGACATGATAGAGAGAATGATCACACATTTCCTAAAACAAAATCCTGAGTATATGCTTGGCATGAGTGTTCTACAAGTGTTTCCAAGCTGCCAAGAGCACCTAGTCTCCACGTTGCACAAAGATCATTCTGTAATTTACAGCAAACCTCTGGAAAATATTTCTTTACTTCAAACAAAAATGCAAAAAAAAATCTGCCTTTGGCATGGCATCTGTAACGTGCTTACAGTCAGCGTGAGTTCTTTCTAATTCATCAAAAAGGCCATGCAGATAATGAATCAAGGCTTCTTGCTGTAGCTAAATATTTCTTCCCAATGCTGCTTCAAAATGAATAGTACCGAGATGACGGACAAAGGGAAGACTTGCTCCAGCACCGGGCCCCGGTGCATCCCAGGAACAAGCAGTGCACGGAGCAGCGCCTGTGTCTGGGGGGGCACCATTTGTCACCCTACTCCAGGGATGCTCCAGCCCAAAGTACCAAACCATAAATCTCTCTGCCCGGCTCTGGCACAGAATTTTGTCGAAAATGTTCAAGTTGAGGCTAAATGAGCTTCAGAAAGCTGTTAGAGCTGCCTTGGTAGCTCTGCTGCTGCCCTCTGCCACCACCATGCCTTCAGCTGGGGCTGGGATGGGAGAGTGTTCTGCCTCCGGACAGAACCAGAAAATTTTGCTGGAAGAGAGGGAGAGCTGGAGTTTGGGCTTGTTTTGTTTCTAGATAACGTTGTGAGCAGGGCTGAGCTGAGCCTGCTTGTGGCCCTGCGGAAAGAAAATGTCCGTGGGAAATGATTCTTTCACTTGGCACCACTTTCAGTGGGAATCAGTGAGGATTTCAAATATGTTCCCCCTGATGTGCTAAAGCTTAGCCTAAAAAAACACAGAGATGAAAGGACAGCCTCCTCTGGCACGCAATGAGATGTGACAGGGTGAGCGGCTGCTGTTGCTGTAATGAGTTCCTATAAGGGGAGTCACAAGTGCTAAAATGTCAAATGAACAGAGATGGCTGTGTGCTGAGTGATTTCAGCGATGCCTGTGCTGCCTGTACACACGGTGCGTTCAGTCCTGCTCCTTTTCATGGCGGTGTAATTCCCTGGGGCTCTGGGGGCACCTCTGAGGTGCCTGGAAAGAGGAGAGAGGGAGAATTTCCGCACTGCATAGGTTTTCTCTGCATGCCGGCCACCTCCCTAGCTCACTGTTTGTTTTTTCCTTCTTTGTCTTTGAAATGTAAACTGCAGAGACTTTGATACTATAACAGAAGAGGAGAGTCAGGTTACTGAAAAGCTGTTAGGTTATTTCCTAGTCTTACAGCAGACTTTTCCAGTCTGCTGTTAACTATAGCTGAAGCTGTAATGTGGAGAGATGGGATTTTCCATCATGTTGCATGAATTTGCCGGGGTTGTCAGGCTCTGTAAATACGCAAATGTTTAAAAGCACAATCTCGTTGTGGAGTTCAGGGTCTGTGCTCTCCCGTGTGTGTTGTGGCAAACTTGTAGGTGCAATGCGAGTGTTTGTATCAATGAATCCATGGTTTCCTTTTCCCTTTTCTCACGTTTAGTTTCACGATTCTTCCAGAAATTAGTAAGGAAGACTAGGAAATGATGCCCCCATCCCTCTGGCTGTGGGATACAAAGTCAAATGGAAGAGGGCATCGAAGGAGAAAATACAACACTGAAGAGGGATAGAAGTGCTTCCACCTACTCTACCTTCCCTGCATAAGTTCTGCATTTGATTGCAAACTAAAGAATGGGAGAAGCAAAAATAGAGACAGGTATATGAAGATCTGCTAATAGTTATAAACAGAGCTCTGCTTTCCCTCTCTCCTCCTTCAGTTCGGATTATGCCCTATGGTCTCAATGACACACTGACTGCCGTGTGCTTCTGTCTAGTGGATGATAAATGGTGCACAGTGACTAGTGGTGGCTAGGAATGGTACTACCTGCATCCGCTTCCTAAGTGGGGTAAGCAACCAAGGTAACTGTTCACAGTCGAGATGTAGGAGTTGTTGTGGCAATAACCTGTTGAGTCACTGTTTTTTATTATATAATTATTTGTGTTCAGACAGATCTGATGCCTAAATAATGTGCAATACTGAAACACTGCAGAAAAGGAAAGGAGTGCAGGGAGCATTGCTCCACACGGTAGAATGTCCCTGCTGAATAAAATCTATAGCTATTTCCCTTAAGCTCTAGTTATTAAGGTTCTAAAAATGATGGGCGAACTCCTTCGGGGCTGGTGTCTGAGTGCAGTTCAGAAGAGTAACCTGAAGTTCAGACATTTCTCTAAAGCTTCTCTCATCCATTTGAATGTCATGAGTCTTCAAACCTCGGCTGAAACCCCTGTGAGGACACACTTCGTGGCAGTATTTCAACTTCTGAAGTTCCCACTGGAGAACAGAGCTGCAAAGGCACGCAAAACTCATGCTATTTCAAGCTTAAAAACAGAAGTTGATGGGGTACTGGAAACAGGCAGAGATTTAGGATGGAGGAGTATCTTTGTGACTGGTTTCAAACAATGGAGAAATCTCATCTTTGTTTAGTGTATGGAGTGTGGGCAGCCTCTAGATAACAAATGGGGGAGGGCTTTGCAACCTGTCCCTATTTACTCAATGCTCATCTTGCTTATGAAATATCCTGTCTAGTGTAAGATGGGTTAACACAGCTCAGCCTGCTGTCGTGTCTTAGTGCAAATGCAAATCACACACCCATGTTTGAGCTGCTGGAATTCTTCTTATAGCTTAAATAGCACAGGCAGATCCTTTCACACATAGAGCCCCAGGGCTCCGTCGTTTTACGTGGACTGAGAGACAGGCAGGTCCCTCTTGCAGGGCAGCAATCAGTAGCCAGCTCCCATCAGCACCACTTGGATGTGGTGCACATATCCCTGCATGATGTGACGTAGTCGCATACAGGTCTAGGCTGTGGCTTTCCGTAAGGCAGCACCCTTAGGAGGGATGGCAGGCTTCCATAACAGATACAGTTTCAGTAGGAGCCTTCTATTCTTAAGACAAATACTCTCTTTTTGTGAGAGAGCAAGCCACTCAGGGCCTAGCAACTCTGGATTTCTGGGTTGCATCCCTTAGCACAAGAGCAGGCAACCTGTCAAGGGCAGTCTTTCAGAATGCATATATATTTTTGCAAACTGAACGCTAGCATGTTAGCGAAAACCTGGTATAAATTGGAGAAGTTTCTAATCAAAAGTCAACATGCTGCTGATCCATCTCACAGTGGTCTCTCACCCCTGGGGAGGCAGCAGGTTGCAGTTCCTGGCTCACATGAGATGACAGATAAGGGAACCGGGGGTTAGGGAGCACTACTTTGTGTTGACACGTGTGCCTCTCAAGGTGATGTGGTTCCTCGCTGCAGCCCAGCACCAGCCCAGCAGCTTGCCATTCAAAATACGAGCTTTAATTCTCTTTGCCACCCCTGGTTTACCTTGCTGACCACTAGCCTCCTGCCTTTTGAGTCCTTTGACATCAGCGTGAGTCCTGAAAATCTGATTTCGTCTGAACCACACAAGACTATTTAGAAATTGTGTGACTACAATGATGTGTCAAGTCTGTCAATGTTGTCTGTTTTGGGCTTTGAAGGAAAGTACATATGCAGGAGCGAGGAGGAAGTGTATGAAAATCCCTGACTTGGGTTTAAACAATGATGACTAAGGATTGTCTACACAGCAGTTTCCTGTGTGATGAGGTAGATTTTGAAGTGAAGAGCTTTACTTAGCTGCCACTTCCATCTGCAATGTCTGGATCCATCGTATCCCTCCTACAGGTTTCTGAGGTAGTAGCATAGTTGAGTTAGCCAGGGACAAGAGACAGAGGGACCTGAGGTGACTGCTTTTAATGGAGACTTTGCACAGAGTGTGTAGAAAGCTGGAAATTCATATCCTTGCTTAGAGGTCTGTATCATTTGCAGTATTGCAGAAAAATGTTTGTGTTCCTTTGAATGCTAAAACAGAGACTAGGAGAGTTGATCTGCAGTGCTTGTGGAGTAGCCAGAGGTAGGTGGAACATGCACTTTGTCATAGGCTTATGAATATGATCAATGCTCACAAATATCTAAAGGGTGGATGTCAAGAGGACGGGGTCAGACTCTTCTCGGTGGTGCCCATCGACAGGACAAGGGGCAATGGGCACAAACTGGAGCACAGGCAGTTCCACCTGAACATGAGGAGGAACTTCTTTACTGTGAGGGTGACAGAGCCCTGGCACAGGCTGCCCAGGGAGGTTGTGGAGTCTCCTTCTCTGGAGATATTCAAAACCCGACTGGACGCATTCCTGTGCAACCTGCTCTAGGCTAACCTGCTTTAGCAGGGGGGTTGGACTAGATGATCTCTAGAGGTCCCTTCCAACCCCTACCATTCTATGATTCTATGAATATTCGAATGCATGTATATGTTTACTGTATGTCTGTAAAGCTTTGTGATCTAAGAACACATATGCTACTTGTCCTGAGTTACTGGCACACCTGCAGGGCTTCCAAATGCCTGAAAAGATACATCAAAGATGGTATGCAATTTTTTTTATAACAGAGTTATTATAAAAGTCCCAACATGACAAAGAACTGCAAAGGTGCATTAAAGATAAGCGAAATTCTGGCAGTGATGCAGTCCTGGCTTACTCGCTTCATAAAAACCATCTTGATAAGTGGGAACCTAGATGGACAACTTTCAAAAGCAGAGTTAGGAGTGTTCCGTGCAGGACCCCTCTTGCTCCATTGGCTTTCAGTAGCACCCATGGCCTTGCTTGCTCTCTGGGCTTGTGAAAATGCCCAGGCACTATTGGCACAGGTTTACGAGAAAAGCTAGAAATGCTGTATTATGTGCATTTTCCTCTTAAGCCACCTAAAATAAAACCACTTTTTTGTTTTCTTGTCGGATTGTCTGTGTGGCAGCTGTCTTTTAGGCTCTGACAGTGAACCTAGCGTTAAATGCTGTGTTAAGGTTTTAGAGAGAGGACAAAAATGTAAATTGTAGTTATCAGTGCTTTGGCTTTCAGAATGCTTTGTGCATTTGCAGGCAAACAGACTTTAAGGTGTTGAACTGTGAGTACCCTTATTTTCCTTCCTCCGCTCATGGTGTCTCTGAGTCCTCCAGAGCACCAAAGCTCATACTCCTCGAATCTGTGAAGGGAAGCCAAGGAGTACTTTCAGTGCAGCTTACTGGATCCTTGATGCAGTCTTGAAGGCTTTTAGATTGCAATGTTATTTCCTCTCAGAGCTGATGCGATTCCCTCTGTGCCACAATAAAACCACTTAACAATCTTTCTTCCCTTTCTGGAGAAAGGAAGCAACTTTAAAAAATATATAGCCACATATATCTCCAGCATTTCTAAGCTAAAAAATATATCACATTTAAAATGTCATGGCTGTGGCTCTGCAGGCTCTCCCACATCTGAACAATGTAATGTCACGCTCCAAAACTTTATGACTTGTGAGATTCAGTGCTGAGCTGGTAACATATACGTTGCATTTTTTGAAAAGTTACGGTGCTGCATATCATTAGAAAGAGAAAATACTTATTTGTCCTCTGATACTGAGCGCTGATTAGTAGCCATGTCAAATCTGAATTAGAAATATTTTAAATTGTGGCACTCACCAGCAAATAAAAGGCGTATTAGATTATTTTAGAATGTTTTTATGGCTCCATCTGAGCAATTCGACAGATGGTACTAAGGCACTTGGTTATAATGCTAAAGGAATATAAAAAATGGTCTTGCTTAAAATAAGAGAGTAAATTCTTAAAAAATGCTACAACAGTTTTACAGAAGCGTGGCATGTGCAGCATAAAGAATTGAATGTGAATCCGTAATGGCACAACCTGCCTTAAAACCCAAGTAAAATCTCATGCAAGTAGTAATGCTGTCCCACATGCACGTTGATAAAACATTTGCATTCCATGGGTCTGTATCCCTTCTTGAAGACAGAATACCCACCCTTTCTGAAAACTCCCTGTAACGTTGTACACAGGCCTTGATTGCCATTGTCTTGCGATAATAACAAAACTCCTTGGCGCTCAGGAGTGTGTTTTACAGAAATATGGATGTTACCCAGAAAATTCCAAAATCATGGAGTTGCCTCATACTTTTTATGCTTTTTGCTTCACTTTGCTATTTCCCCAAAGGATGCTATGACTCCTTCCATCTCTTTCTGCACAGAAAGTTCCTTTGTAATGCCCTGATTTTATTGATCTTTCTTTCTTTTTCTCTCTTTCTCTCTTTCTCTCTCTTTCTCTTTCTTTCTTCCTTCCTTTCTTTCTTTCTTTCTTTCTTTCTTTCTTTCTTTCTTCTTTTTTTAATGTAAAAGCTTGCTTTGGAGTTGTTTCTCCTTCCATGAAAATCATCCCCAGGAATTCTTTTGTTTTTACATAATTGCACATTTGTGTTTTGTCTGTGGCGTGGAAACCAGCAGAATGCTGGTTATTAATAGGAACAACTGACTCCGTCGCTTTCCTGTTGCCACTGTGACCCTCCCAAAGCCATAGACAATTCGCCATCTTGTAGCAACTCAAAATGAGCAGTGCACAAGGGGTGAATTCCTGCTGGTTTAGTGCGGCTATTAAATGTCCTCATTGCATCTTACACCCTGACAAGTTCTTGACACTGGAGGGCAGTTGCAGTTCATCTGCCACTGAGCTGTGGCCACCTCTGCAACAGGCACGGCAAGTTTTGAACAGGCTCCATTTGATCCAAACTAAGCTCCCTGGGGAAGGGTAGGATCTGTTGATGATTATTTGTGTCAGATGTTTGCCTGTCCTGTAATGACGTGGGAGAACAGCTCTTTAAATCACAGGACTGTCAGCGGCTGCAGACATCTGCGGATATGGGATCTGTAATCTCTCCTCTCAGACCTTGACATTGCTGTTTAATCTCTGCTATTTGTGACCACAGCGTGTTTTGGGTTTTTTTACAGGAGTCACACAAAATCCACTGCAGGAAGAAATCACTGCACATTTCTCATTTGAATGGCAGTGGATATTGCACAAATACATCTATATTTCTGTATGTGTGTCTGTGTGCCTACACAGACACACATACATTATATATATATATATATATATAAAAATAAAACTACACGGTGCTCCAGTGCAACCCTTACGGCATGCTCCGGAAAGCCAAACGGGGGCAGTGGAGCTGTTGAATTTCCAAGTGGTACTGTAATGAAAAGTAGACATACCTCGGAGTTCTGGTCAGCCCTGATGGTGACACCCACAAGAGCCCAATATGTGCCTCAAGGACAATATGCTCGGAGAGATGTAATCGTTCCCTATTGAAGTGCTCATTGTTTTGGAACTGAAGACTTTCTTTGCTGATCAAAAAGCTGCGTTTGATTAATCAGTTTTGAAATGAATGAATTTCTAAGCTCCCATTTTTTGCTTTTCTTAGGGGACATATTTCAAAAGCCTTTTGATCTTTAGTGATAGGTATTTAGTAAAAGGCAGGTACACTTTTACAAAAAGAACCCTAGAAGTCTTGTTGTAAAGGGTGACATATTTAAAGCCCTGATCAGAAATGTTCAGAGCACATGTTCAGCGGGTTCATTGAATTCAGCGGGCCTTTGCACACTCGCAGGGCTGCTCTTGTGCTCGTTCTTCAACAGGATTCTTCAATGGTTTTAAAAAGTAAAATCAGGCTGCTGATCTGTGGAAAAAAAAGGGTACTATCCACTGCAAAGGTCAGAAAATATTTATGTGGTATCTCACACTAACAGAGTACAGGCAGCACAAATCTTTACAAATAGGTGTCCTGCTGGTACCAATTGAAATGTAGGAGGCAGTTAGTTTCTCTCAATTGTAAGTGTCATTTGATCCCCAGGGAGGCATTTAATGGATGATATTTCCCTACTGAGAGTCCCGTCTTTTCTTTCTGTACTTCATTAGTAATAGTTGAGGGTCCTCCAGTTCATAAAAGATGTATGCAGTGCTTACCTGATTTTTCACATACAGACCTAAATAGAATACTTTACCTTTAATTATATGGTGACTTCCTGTCTGCAAGCAGGTTTTCCCCACTACCTGTTACCAAGCCAAAGGGAAGGAAAGAACAAAACAGAGAAGAGACAATAAAACCTGAATAAAATAATAGCTATTTACAACTCTGAAATTTTCCCCCCTCCCCATGCAAGCTGCATGGCCTGGATCAGTCTTAGAGATACTTCAGAATGCAGCTCCTGTGTGCGGTGAGATATGTATGAGAAATGGATGCCTCGCTCCTTGTGTGGAGGTGGACCTGTGATACGAAACACTCATCTTACTGAGTATGAATAATTTTATCCAGAAGTGAAATCTTGCAGTTGTTTGACAGGGTAGAGCATTACTATCGTACTGCTGTTAGAGGGAGAAAAAAATCACAAGTAAGAACTGAAAATTTTACAAGTAGATCTACCTGGAATAATTTCAGATTCAAAACTCAAGCTGTAACAAAAATCCAAGTCTTTCCCTCGTGGCTCAGGAGGACTACATTGACCTATCTCTCTCTCCCAGGATCAGCGGCTGCCATTCACTTTCTGATACCGCCTTGGTTAACAGTTCTTCTGTTTTCCGAGAATGTTTTCACTCAAATTTACTTTCTTATAACCTTGATCAACTCCACAAGCGTATAGTTTATTTAATAACAGAAATATCCTACTT
Organism: Steatornis caripensis; assembly: GCA_013398225.1. Taxonomy (NCBI): domain Eukaryota; kingdom Metazoa; phylum Chordata; class Aves; order Caprimulgiformes; family Steatornithidae; genus Steatornis; species Steatornis caripensis. Next base: position 241,054 of record VZSC01000694.1, read on the forward strand.
TATCATCTAGTTAAATACAAAACCCACTTTAACATGCAAATACAGAGCCTCCTAGGAGCTACTCTGAGTGTCATTGGGGATCAGTTCAGAAACACAGAGCTGCCTTTATGGGTGCAGTGTTCTGCACAGGGCACTCGCCTGGCGCAGCAGAGAACACACCACGCTGCCTGTCTTAGAACAGTGCTGTTTGTCCCCTGTGACCTGTGAAAATGCTCTGGATTCATTGCAAGTGAATACATTGCATGTGGAAAAAATACAATAATGGGCTAAGAAATGGGTTTTGCATTAGACACCAGTGCTCCAGATGCCAGTGCTCACTGCAGGCTGTTTGATGCGCTCCTGAGAACTGAGCTCTCCCAATGAAGCGAGGCTGCTTACCTTTCCTTTGGACCCTTTCCACCACCCCGAGGAGCTGCTCCTCTAAGTCTGCTCCTGTGTTTGCGCTTAAGGACGTGTTTGAGTGCTTGGCTGAGGTAGAATCAAACCATCCAGTTTCAATATTGGCTTGTTTTCGTTAAATTTAGCATGTTGTGTTTTGTTACATAGCTTGGGGTGGTGAGAGAAATCCATTAAACTTGAAGTTAATTAGTATGGGAAGACTGTAATTTATCAAGATTGCATGAACGAAAGTAAGGGCATTGCTATTTAATGAGTGCATTTGGATTTTTTGGTTTACTTTTTCCTTTTTGATTTAATTCAAAATATTGAAAGTACTTTGCATATAACAAGAGAACAATAGATTAAGGACAGGAAACTGAAAAAACATTAAAAACCTATGGCATAATTTTTTTTTTGCTACTAAGTACATGCTTTTGATCAGATGAAAGAGCTTTTATTGTTGTGGTCTACTCTCATTTTGTATCTAAATTGTAGCTGAAAAGAAGCTTTAAAAGACAGAGTCCTAATTTATATTACCAGGAAGGAGTGAGCTTATAGAGCTATTAAACCAGAATGTGCCTGGTTGTTGCTGCTTCTGCTTCCCTGTTTCCGAGACCTTCTGCTGAAGCAATGGGGACCTCCAGGTGTTTCCAAGAAACATTTACACCCAGCTGTGTGCACACAGAATCTGTTCTATACCGTGGGCTGCTTTCTTCTTCATTTGCCTGGATTTAAGATAAGTCATCGTGGATTGAAACTTCACAGTTTTTTTTTTTTTCCTTTACGGAAAGATATAGTGCTTTCATTCACAGGAATGGGCCTAGTTCCACGAGTTTCTACACCTGCAGCGGCTGTCCCGCTGACGTAAGGTACTGTGGAACGGGGTGTTGTCGTGTCAAGTGCATTGAATAAAGTACACAAAGCTCCCTCCTGGGAGTGTTACTGCCGGCACAACTCGCTCAGTCTGTCCATCCATGACCTTCCGGTGAGAGACGCAGGGTTCACCTGGCACGGGGCAAGCGTTTCTGTGCGTAGTGATCGACACTGAGTCATTTCTCATAGCTGCTTGGGGTGGTGCCCAAAACCGCAGTACTTGTGTTGTGAATAATATGCATCTTTTGTTGAATCTTGTTGTGCATTTAGCTTACATGCCACAGCGAGGCGTGCACAAAAATATTCACTGAGTTACCAGTGGCTCAGGCTGCCATGGTGGGAGCGTGAAGATTGTGGAAATATTCTTGTGCTTTGGGAGACACCTGCCGTGCAGTCCGCAAACCGCAACTCCACGCTGCCTGTACTATGGCCAGGCTCCTTGTTACAGCTACGGTAGGTAGGCGCGATATCTAAGTTGGTGTCTGTAAAAGGAAACCTGAATGTAGTGCTTACCTCGCTCCATGGACTGTAAAAAGAACCAAGATTAGGTAGATGGAGTGCACGGTTCCTTAATCTTTTTAATCTTGCAGGCATCTACACTTGCCTCACCGTTCAAGCAAGCTGCGTATCTCTGTATGGCTCCCTTTTGCTTCCTGTGAACGGTGATAATATCAATTCTCTGCCTCCCAGGACTGCTGTGAGTAAATGCCTTAGAAATTTATTTGGCTGGGGTACTCGTGGGACCAGAGAAGTATTTTCCTAGTGCTCCAGGGTAATTTACTCTTGTTGTGTCAGTTGTTGTGCAATTATGATACTTTGCGCAAAACCCACTACATACTGCAACTGCTGTCCTTAAGCACACTGCTGTAGGAATTACACACGCGGGCGATGAGCATACCCAGCTCTGAAAGATGAGGTAAAAGAAGTCTCTGGAACTTCTGCGTTCCCCGTGTTGGTGGCTGCAATTTAAAAATCCACATTTGCAGTGCTCAGTGGGCTGTCAAAGCTGAGATCTGCTGGATTTAAACAATTTTGCGATAGCTGCAGGATAGCACTTCAGTTTCCACGGAAACTGGCACTGGCTTTCAAAATCAAGGTGAAGTGTTGGCTGATTATCTAATAATAATGCTGAGCATTTAAATACTAAGTTCTTCACCTTCCTCTTGCTGAAACAATTTCCATTCCTACGGAATCCAGCAAAAGCAGTAGAGGTCTTGCAAATTCAAACTGTTGTCATAGCTTGGGCTGTGTAATCTACTTTACAGAGAGGAAAGACAGATTTCAGCCCTGACCAGTTCAGCCACTGAGCCTTATGGTGTGCTGCTAAGATAAAGGGCTAATTTGTCTGCAGATCTACTGCACAAACTGGTACCAATGTTTATGTGACAAATTACAGAATAACAGAAGTTCTTTTGCTTTACCATGCCTTTTTATACTATGCCTTTCCTTTGAGGAACATTTTTGTCCTCAAATGCATTTCCTTGTAATTAATTCTCATTGCATAAACTTCTTATCTGCTCACACTCTTGCTTATCACCTGAATTTAATTGCTCTTTGGCTTTGCACTCACTGGACTCTTGTTTTGAATCAGTGAGTTTCATCGTTTTGCTGAACATTCCTTTTTCCATGTCGTTGATTTCTAAGGTTAATAAAATGAATCCTCCTGCTGATCCTTGCTACGTCCCACTAACCTCCTTGCTATATCCTGAACCGCTCAATTACCTTTTGTCTTCAATTTCAGAGGCATTTATTGGACCCAGATCAGTCTTTTGTGCAGGAAGCAGTTTCATACTTGATTCAAGAACATGTTCGTGTGACTATTTCTCACACTTATACCTCAATTTGTTAAGGTTGTTTAAATTTTCTTGGTTAATTTGCTTCTTGACGTGCCCTTTTAAGTGTACTTTCTCCAGTGCTTATTTTTTGCAAGAGGTGTCTGTCTTTCTAACCTCTATTCTTTTCCATCTGCTCTTGAATAATATCTTCCACTGTTTGCTAGTGTTGACTTCCCAATTTGCAGCAGTCTATCTTTTCTACCTTTCTGAATCATTTGACTCCTTTGCCATCCTTTGCTCATTTTAGGAAGAGAGTAAGAGGTAATATTGTTCTGAAGGACATTTGCTCTGTTTTCCTCAATAGGAAATTGGGGATTCTCTTAGGCCTGTCTTTCATATCACTAACTGCATGTCCCTCTTTTTTTTTGACTGGGCGTTGATATCCATTTTAGCCAGATTTGGTATGATCAGTCGTATCTCAGCTCAGATGCACTGGGAAGAGCGTGAAGGTGCAAAACCAAAGGAGCAACGGTTGTGGCCAGCACCCCATGATGCCCTTTGAATCACCTGCCTATTAATGCAAACCAGGGCAGAGCATAGGTCTTACTCCTTTGATATGATCTTCTAACTCAAATGACCCCCATTTCAGCTACCTATAACTGAGTCTGCTCTCTCACAGTTACTGTCTTTTCTAGGAATGCAACATGGAGAAGAAATGGCTTTTTACACATGCATTAGTGTGCCAAGGGCTTGTCTTTAGGTGTAGCAAGGGTCACATGTCTGGCACAAACATAATAAAAGAAGGCGGCCAAACTAAACTTCTGGCTGCAGAGAGCCACTGTGCAGTCTGTCTGGTACTACCATCACTCCGAGCTGCATTTTTCACATCAGAAATCTGTTATTGCCAGTGCCCAAGGACTGTGTAGCCATTTACAGAACACACTGACATCCCAGAACACATCATGTACCTTTGGCAGTGGCTCAGATGGCTGGGGTCTCAGGGATAAGCAATAAAACTGAAGCTCTGAAGAATAGCTTCTTTCCTAGCCTAAGGAGAGGCACATTTTTAACAGTGAATATGTCTGAAGATAAGAGTTTGACAGCAGGGCACTGAGAAGGAATACAGAGGACACCACTCCTGATCAACAAGCTTGCTTATAAACACAGTTTCTCTTTAGAAAAAAAGCCAAAAGAAGTTCTGCCTTGGAAAGTACTTTTTGACAAAAACTTGGTTTTACTGGATCATTATAGGATCTTAGATGATCCTATTCTATTCTGAATGTATCAAGTTAATTAACAAAGCCATTCTGAGGTCATGTAATTTTCTTCACAGACGAACTGAAGCTGTGGGCTTCTCTGAGGAAATGTAGAAGTTGAACATGTGAGATGAGCACCCCGAAAACCTCATGGTAAATCCCCTCACATTCCAACAATTAACTCTCAATCAGTGCATTTGAGAAATGATGACATACTTGAAAAACCCCAAGCCCAGGATACCCATATGCTTTAAATCAGAGGTGGGGAAGGTGTGTCACATTTGAAAAAAGAAGTAGCCATACAGGCACTTTTGTTTAAAAGCCTCCAGGGTACTCTGAAATGCCTCTTAGCAGGGGATGAAGCCTTGGGTGAGTGAGCAGGAAGCTGACGGTAGAAGACAGTCTGCAACTGGCATGGAGTTTATACAGCCTTGAACATTGACTATGAATTTGAATTTGTTTTGCTGAGCAGCTTTGAGCTATTGGTTGTTGCATTTTTTGGAAGAGGACCTTTGGCGACTAGCTGGGTAGTAATATAAGAAAGAAAAGAGTGAACAGCCTGAAAAAAAAAAGAGCTGCTGATACAGATTAGAGTGGTGTACTACTTCATGAAATGTTCGAGATGTGGAGTCTTCTACAGCATGTGCTGCACTCCCACAGAACTGCTGCTAGCAGCTAGCTCTCCATGAGCAGCTGACCAGCCACTACAGTGCCACAGAAGCCCGTTAACTTAAAAAAGGGGTCTTTTAAGACAGGAGGAAAAAAAGTCAACACAATTAGGTAGTCTGGTTCACTGGAAGCACCTAGGCCTTTCTCAACCTGGACAAGTCAGTTCCTTTTTAGAACAGATAACACATTTAACAACAGTTCGGGTGACTTCCATTTCCAGTAATATTGTTGTAACATAGGAAAGAGAGGTATCTTTGTCTTAAGCATTTTCTTCTTTGAAACAGACAGCAGAAAGAACAGAGAAATTACAAGAGGTAGTGAGTTTAGCAAACCTGCACATAGAACAATCTTTCGTAAGAGTAAAATGCTGCATTTACAGCTGTAAATGGACACATCTGCATAATTTAAAAATACAAAGCTACTTTAACTGTGTTTCAGGGCTTGCTTTTTTTTAGTTCAGAGAATGAAACACTCATGTTCTGGACTTAAAGACTTAAAGTGGTTAACCTCATTCCATTGGCAAAACCAAACCATTCATGCAGCACTGGGCTTTTAACTTGTCAGAAGTGAAAAGGGTAAACTCGGCAGTTTGTGTAACCAAAGCGCAATTGTGTTCTTCACACTGAGTACATTTTGACTGGCTTGTAAAAAGAATGTCGAAGTTCATGACTCTCCCTGACAGCTTCTTGAGATGACCGAAGAAAACATGATCTGCAACATATTTGGCCACAGCCTGACTCCGAATGAGAAGACAGGTTTTTATCAGACAGTGGAGAAAAGTCAAAGTCAGCTACCTGGAAAAGGAACATCAAAGAGATCACTTTTAATTCAGCTCCTACTGGCTCAAGTGAGTCCAGCCAGAATACTTCAGGCCAGAAATGGCACTTGGTCCTCAACCAGTTTCAGTCTGTCACTAACTTCAAATAGACTTCTGATGTGTATCTGCTGCACACCTGGCTCACAGGCAGTCTCTCTAGAGGTATATTTTTTGTATTGTGGTATGATGTAATGTGTATTGGGTACTTTGGAAAGGGCCAAGAAAGCTACCTTTGATTTAGGAGCTCATGCTTATTACAAATATGATAATGTAGCAAGTGAAAGCTACACCAGAGATGTAAGGGAGCTGGGGAGATAAAGGTCACATACTACAATTCAGTGCCACAGTAGGTAACACACCCACCCTTTTTTACTATCGTGTACCCTCTCTCACTATCCCCCTGCTTTCTTCCATGTAACCACTCTGAGGTAGATCCTCTGGAAGGGATACTTCAATATAAGCACCTGCTTGGAAATATTAACAAACTGCCCGTGATAGCCCTGGCAACTTCAATTACTGTTATAGCTCTCCACAACGAGCCAGAAGCATGCCTGTTGCTTAAAGTGTTTGCCTACACTGTTCAGATTTTCCCATGGAACAGGTCAGACATACCAGGGAAATGCTCCCTCCAGCCCTGTTTGCCTGGAGATTAAAAAAGGGATGTGGCTGAAAGGTATCTAATTACTATCCCAGCTCAAAGTAAAAGTAACTGAATACCTCCACGAGATCTTTTTGTTGTGTGTTACTTCGAAAGGTCGTGTACAGCACCAGTCCTAGCGTCACTGAAATCAGAGCAATGCAGAGCAGGACAAAGAAAGCTGGATGGATCCCTAGGAAAGAGCACAAGGGGACATTCCTGGAATGATACAATACACTGAGAAGAGGCAACAGTGAAAAGAAAATTATGTTTTAGGAGAACTTTTCATATTTTTAGAACAAAGGACATGTGTGTAACAGTGAATAAATTTTTCAGCCCAGATCACTTCAGGTCTTTCTGAAATCTCAGAAGTGGGAATGTGGGGTTGTGAGGTTGTAAGGGTCTTTCCCTTTTTATCCTTCTTTTCCCTTGAACAGCCTAAAAACCCCCAGCCAGTTACATATGTTAGCTCTAGGTCCCCAGGCTGTTTGTGCTTCTGTGGTACCCCAAGAGGGTAGGAAGGAATTGCAATCAGCATCTTCACATCAGCCAGCAGCCTCCAGCAAAGAGGATTTGCACGCTTGGCTCTGAAGGTACATGAGTTCCTTATGGAGTGAGCTGCCCTGGATGTATACAAGTGCTGGCCCATGGTGAGGTGGTATAACCGTTCTGTATCACAACCTGGCTGTCCCTGGGTCAGGTCCTCTTCACTTGGCCACCTAACCACTTTCTCAGGTGGTTCAGGGACCCAAAAGGGGCATGTGAGAGCATACACGGGGGAGCCAGCAGGGATTGCGGGCCGCACGGACAGAAACCTGTAATGAAATTGAGGTCTAGAAAAATCGACCATTAAAAAAACCACAAGTAAACTAAACATAAAGAAGAACCAAGACTGCTTAATTAAAGGAGTATTACAGACACATACGTTTTCCTAGTTATCCTCTCTAAGTAAAAGATCCAGACTATTTAAACTGAAAAATATGTCATCTAAGTAACTCAGCCTTTCAAGGAAACTCATTAGCTTCAAGACACTCTTGAGACTAGGGGTTCAGCAGGATGCAAGAAGCTTGGAGCAATTACAGTAGACACACTATGGGCTCTTCTTTCTCTTCCCACTTCCTATGCTTTTAGGGATCTATACCAGTTTCTAGAAACGTCATCTGCAGGTTAGTAATTGTCCCTGACATGTCTGAGACTGTCAGTTCCCTCACAGGTGGGAATCTCTGTGCTGCTCAAACTGGCTGCTCCTCACCTGTTGGCCACACTTTTATTTCACGGTACGTCTGCAGCATTGTCACACCATTCTCCACTCTGACGCTGAGGCAATACTGTCCAGCATCACTGAAGGTATGGCTGAGATTGTAGCAGGAGCCATTAATCACCACCAGATGGCATTTGTCACCTTCCAGTGGGACGCATTCCGACTTTATAAGCCAGCATAATGCCAGCGGTGGGCTAAAATGACGAGAGCAAAAAGACAAAAACTAAAAAAATTAGATTAAAACTTTGCAAAAATTTCAGCTAAGAGCTGATGAATCACTCAGTTAAAGTAGCATAATAATTTTGAAATGAATGAAGCTAATCTAAATACAAATAGAGAAGTAATTAACTGCACAATTGTTTGGTTTATAGTATTTGTCAGTCGAAGAAGTTCTTTGTGATGCTTCTATAAAAGCAAGCCCCTCAGCTGAGAGCTAAATACCTGTATGGGCCACAGGAAGGCCATTGTGTGTAGAAAACCCCTTAGCTCCTCTCCGATAAAGGTAAAAGGAATCTTTTTTCCCTGCACTTCCAAGGGAACATAAGTTGTTTTTTCTTTGTTCTTCTTAGACAGATGAAATCACTGTGCTACTGAAGCACGTCCAGGACTTTTCCGATTAAAAAACCCCCAACAACCAAAACTGGAAAGAATGTAAGATGAGCTCTGTAAAATGGCGTAATAGCTGGAAAAGGTAAATAAATTGCAAGGATCTCAGTACGCCTTTACAGTAACAAAAAGGTTTCTATTTGCTATCAAGCAATCTAGGTGCTATCCATTTTATGGCCATGTGTCTTCTTACCAAGTCTTGTTGATGCCTTTTATTTACATTTTCAGACCCTTGTTCCAACTTATTCTGCTTGGATCCACCTTACACATTATGGACTTTGCTTCTCACAACAGATAAAGCTTTTCTTTACCCTGTCTTACTGGTATTTTCTTTCTTATCTCTAGGACATTCTCTGCTAAAGAAAGCAGCATGTGCATGTGTTTAGCTCATTTTCCAGCTTTGTTTTTGATAACCCATCTCTCAAGCCTTTGTTGTTGCTTTTGTATCATAAACTCATATTGCATCAGCCCCAGTCCCGTGGCTAGGAGGTTAGGTCTGGCAAACATTGTCCATCTTAAAACCAAGCCTGCTTTTAGGGATCTCAAGTTTGCCAGCAATGGTTTTTGGCTGTTTGTATTTAGCTGCGTGCCATCTCCAGTTTCCACTCCTGCCAATGTGCCATTCACTTTCTGAATGCAAAGTGTGCTGCTTTGTCTACTTGGACTACTTATGCCTTTGGCAAATGACTCTGTGTTGGGTGCTGCTCCCTTCATCCTACATCTCTAACAGCACTGATCTTTTTTGTTTTGGTGGGGTTTTTTATTATTATTATTTTATTTTAATCCAGCAGGCTAAACAGCTCCCAATAGCAGAATGTGAAAGTGTCACTCTTCTGGAGAATAAATGACTTCTGCAGTCATGAGTTTTTATGATGAAGGAGTTTTTTCTGAGTGTTTCAATGGCATTTAAAATGCTTCTGCCATACAAAAACCCTCTGTGTTCTAAATACTGCAGCTTGAGAAAGCTTGCGCTAGGATTGAGGCGCTCATGGCTCCCCTACATTCCTATAACCCTCAGTGCATGGAGCCTCTCTGTTTTATTAATCTCGTGGCAATCTTAACTTTGCCAAAATTATTCCCCAAACCCTCCACTCCTGTGTGTCAGTCAAGGACAGCTACTATTCAACAGGACATAATCTCCTTCAGTTTACAGTTTAATTTAGTGGTGTGGAAATTGGTCAAGGAGAAAAATTCAAAAGGACGTTTTAAAACGTATTTATTTCAACTATCTTTGTCTGGCTAGTTCTCTTTTAGTATTCTCTTTACAAAGATAGAAAACTACCATTTGCTTTACGTAGGAGGATTCTACTTTTTGGTAAAGATGTACGCTCTTTTGGGCCCTTAGAGCTCATGGTATTTCAAGTCAGGAAAAAGTAATAACAGTATTTTGTTCAAAGGAAATGTGTTTTTGCTTTAAGAAACAGTTCTGTGGGGTGGAACTGACTATTTTAAGTAAAAATCGGGAAAACCACTTAAATAGAAAATGCTTTTGGGGGGAAGAAGTTGTGTTGTGTTTTCTACTTACGTGCCATTGATATGAAGAGATAAACTCAAGTTTTCCATTACATGAGTCTCTCTGGAGCCCACTACATTAATACTTTTAACAGCATCTGAGAGGAAGAAAAAAAAAGCATGTCACACTTCACATATAAACTTGAAATTAACTGGTTTTCCAGTGAAGGTTTGTTTTCATAGACTTTGCAGATTTTAGTTCTGTCAGTCATACAAATAATAATACTTGCCCAAAATGGAATCCTACTGGTTGAATTGTTGTAAGTTTTCTGAATGTTTTGTGATTTCTTTTTAGTATATAATCAACTACTTTATTAGTCCTTTACATTTTTACTTCTGTGTTTATTTACTCTGGAAGCTGATCAAATCAATGAGACTTTCCTAACACTTATTTTTAAGGGATAGCGAGCATAAATTAAACAAAGAAATCTTTCATAACTTGCGGTAAACATTTTACTGTAAGTTTTAAGTGTATGTGAGACTTTTAAAAAAGACAATGAAAATGGTAAATTAAAAAGAAACAGAAAATTTTATATATTTCTCATTTTTTCTGCACTAGAACAGCACAAAGTCCATTTGGTGCTGGAAACTCTTCAGTGAATAATGTTGACCAGTTCTTGCATATGAAACAATGCTGATGTATTATTGCATTATCACATTAAAGCTAGATTGTGTCTGTACATATATAGCAAGTTCTGAGTAGGCAAAATGTTTTATAATTACCTAACAGCTCCAGAGCAGTAGTAAAATCACCAGTTTTCTGCATGGTTTCTCTTTCATGTATGATGCTTCCAATTTGCTCCCATTCAGCTATGACTTTCAGATGTACTGTGCGATTCCCCATTGTAGAGCAGTTATAGTAGACAAAGGGTGCCTTGGTAATCTGATAAACTCTGTGTGTAACATGAAAAGATTTAGAATCAAAATTGTCTGTTACCAACTTCTTGCATATTTCTGATTTAAAAAGGAACAAGCTCAAATATATTTTCTTTATAGACAATGCTAGTCAGCTGTGATTCTAATTCTACTTTATGTCCATATCAATGAAGATTAATGTCTGTGGCATTACGAATAAAACTGCAATCAGTATAAGACCCAGAGTATATTTATGTATTTTTAATCAAGGACACTAAAGATAATGCTAAAAGAATTCACAAAATAGAAAAGGAATAGGAATAGTCAGTAAATTACAAAAACTACTTTTTTAGCAGGTGAAAAAGCTAAAAAAGCTAACTGAAGCAAACTAAGGGCAGGGGGGAAGGAAAAAAAAGAAAGAAAAAAATGTAATGTTCGAAAACTAAAGATTAAGTTTCTATTTGCATACACTTATTTGTACTGGACAGATATTCATCCACAGAGAAGGAAAATAACTGAATGTCTTCTTCCCCCCTACTGTAGAGTAGCTTAAGGGCTAGATACTACCCATGGTTTTATTTCTGGTGGTTATGAGCTATGTTGGGGTTTTTTTTCCCCCCCGCTGCATTTTGTTATTAGGTAAGCACTAGGTGTGTGTTAATGTGCACCTCCATATTGTTTGAGACCAGCTCACTTTCAAAAGCTCCTCACTCAAACCGTGGTATGTTTATGGGTAGCTGGTCATAGTAACAGCTGCTTACTGCTCAACCACAAGACACTATACTGCTTTCATTTTCCTTAAGTGCACAAATTACATATTCAACGAACAATAACCTGCTAACGGAGATTTGCAGGTGTAATGATGTTTTAAAATAACAATTTACAGTAAGTTACTTTTTTCAGTTCATTCAGTTCAGCTGAGCTCACTGCACACACAGTAATACACCTAAGCATATATTTGAACAAGAACTTCAGGTCTTTAAAACACCACCTTTTGGGAGTGCACAGTGACTTCTGTGCCAAAGTTTTCATAACTCACCTGGCTGACATGGTAAAAATGTACCAACTGACAAAGGTGTATGCTTTGTCCTATGATTTAATCAGGATTTTTCTCTAGATGAGCATCTGAATCCCAGCCATCTTGAATACTCATTAAAGCAAACAAAGTAACCACACCTACCCATCTCCAAAATCCCAGTTGTAGACAAATGATGCTGACTTGAAGTAATGACTTGGGTCATGAAGACAGAAAGAAACCCGTGTCACGGTGCCCGTGGAGGAGCCAGAACCATGCGTGATAAATCTGCTGTCTTCTATCTGGGCAACGGTAAGATTCCCTGTGATAAATTCTGCAGAATAATAAGGTGGGGAAAGAATGACATCATATATCACTTTCATAGCATGCTCTGTGTGAGTATCAAAACATTATTTAAAATGTACTGCATAAGTCTTTCTGCATCCTAGTCCAAGTGGTTAAGTGTCTTTTATATCTATTATTCAGTGTTATTACATGTGTTAGCAATGCAGAGAGATTATTTATTTAGGGTTATACAATGGGTCATGATAAAGCTTCTAATAGAATAATCCCGGACTGATTGAGGTCAATATCAATTCTTACTATTGATTTAAAAATGACTGGGATTAACATCAAATACCCAGATCAAGGGATTCAGAATCAAACCAGTATACACATCCATCCTGTTTGGGGTGGTGGCTTTTGTTTGTTTTGTGGGGTTCTTCTTAATGTTGTTGGTTTTTTGGTTTTTTTTTTTTTTAGTTTTAGCTACTTCCACAGAAGCAAATATTTGACTACTGTTAATAACAGATGTGCTGGATATCAATACAGAAAGGGTGAAATTTTGATGTCTGTGAGAGATCATATGCTTGAGTTTGTTTACAAGGACTGGCAAAAGGTGATCTAAAAATCCTCACTAACCTATGAATAAAGAGGTATTACGACAATACACTTATCAGCTCATTATAAAATTAATGAGATATTCGTTACCAATAACAGACTCTTACTCTGTTAACAGTTCACTGAATCTGGTTAACTGTTCTCTAGATGATGCACAAATAAGAATCACAATTACTGCTTCAGACTGGGGGCTGGTAATGCAGAACTAATTGGAGTCGTAATTTATATGAGTTATTGGCAGCTATGTTTGGGTCCTTGTGAAGCCCGTGTGGGTGCTCTCGCTTGGGGAAGACAGAAAGGTACAATGGGATCTTACCTTTCACAGCTATAGAAAGCTTCTGTCCCTTTTGCTCGTGGCATGAGAATATGAGACAGTTCAAAGTGAGCAAGGAGTAAGTAGATATTCAGCAAGGCAGCAGTTCTTAAGAGAGACAAGATCTCGTTTATACTTTTATAAAGACTTGTCCAATAAGCTTGGTGTTTCTCAAAGTAAAATCTCAATAGCTGTTCCTCAAAATGTCAGCTATGCCCTATGGTTAGCTCTTTTGTCCTCATGCATGTCCTTGTCTTTGGCTGGGAGCTGGGTCTATTTTGGAGTGTGTAAGTAGAGCACTGGGACATGTGGTTGGAGGGACATGGTTACTAGTTTCTGAAAGAAGGGATCGTGGGAAGCTGTCAGGTTGATATTTCACATCAGTCCTCATATCAGAGATCAGGTTTACCATACCCTGCACCATTGGTCAATTTGTAAAAAAATGCATTTTTATGGTAATGAAAATTCCCAGTAAGCTGAAATTGCCCTTAGCAACATTTGGAAATGCTATGACTTCACATCCAATTTCAGTATACTCACTCGGAACTTTAAAAGAAAATGTTGTGCTGATGGCCTAAGGTTTTTGCTATGTCATACAACAGGGAAAATCAGTAGATTGTCACTGCTGCTGGTCATCCTAACTTTAGGACTATAAATGCTGGGAAGCAGTACAGGAAGCATTGTTTTAGGAATCCAGACATCACTTAGTAACACTGATGTGTGAGCTACAGTTACTTAAGTATCTGATTTCTAGCTCAGTTTCTCTAAGAAACTGAGGCAGGCAAACATGCACAGGCTCACACTTGCTTCCTGGATGTAGGCAGACTACAGCATGGCCTAAATGCCTCTCCGAAACCACCTTCAATCAGACAGCTACACAAATCAACCTCTGTTGGCAGAAATCCTATTTACGCCCGGCTTCCTCTTTTCTGATGCTAGCAAAGGCAGCAAGCATTCTGATGTATACTGAATTACTGAAGACACAGAAGTTGTAAAGCCATTTTACCTGTAATCTGAAGCATGGTGACATTTCTAGCAACTGGCCGACATAACCAACAATTTCTCTGAGTCACCCAGACAGATACAGGAAAACTCCCAGGAAATTCACCGGTCACATTAATCACAGAGTTAAACTGCTGCTCAGATTTCTCTATCAGGATCAGAGGAGCATAAATCCAGTTGAAGTGATACAAGTTTGATGTGACACTGTCATTCTTCATTCTTAGACTGGCGTGAATGGTAGCTTGAGCTCCCGTTGTGATGGGACCGTTGTTGGTTATTTCCAGACCATACTCCTCTGTGGAAATCAGAAGAAAAAAAAAAAAAACCCAAACTGGTTGTATTGTATTATTTATTTATTTACATATTTTAACTAGTCAGCTGTAGTTATGTGACTTACAATGACACTCATCCCAGCAAAGACTTTACCACTGTTTGGTGTTTTTTGTGGGTTTCTTTTTTTTTTTTTTTACCATTTAAAAGCCTGGGACAGAAACTGTTCCATGTATATATGAGTTCAAACAAGGAGCATTAAACAACATGTTAGACTGTGTCCTAGAAATTTTAATAGCAGAAAGGAGCTTCAGACTAGAACATTATAAAACCTTTGATGATATTTTATCGGCAGAGCTGGTCGCTGGCTATAGGTTCAGCGTCACTAATGATCTAACGTGGTCACTAACTTCCAGCTACTGGAAGAAAGTTGAGCTCAGCTCTAATCTCTGTCCTAAAAAAAAGAACTTTCAAACTCAGGTAAGGTTTCATCCAATAGATTCCTTTGTCAGCTCTCTTGACCCACAATTCTCTCCCACCTTCCTCCTAACTGAACAAAAAACCAGCTGCTTCTTCTCTGTGGCCTACCATTGACTTCCTTTGCCAGGAAAGGACAAAAATTCCAATGTAAATGAAATTTGTACCATGCCCTAGTGGCAGATCATTTGCCATCCAGAGGGACATGGACAAACTCAGTAAGTGGGCCCATGTGAACCTCATGAGGTTCAACAAGGCCAAGCACAGGGTCCTGCACAAGGGTCAGGGCAACCCCTGGTATCAATACAGGCTGGGGGATGAACAGCCCTGTACGAAAGGACTTGGGGGTACAGGTGGATGAAAAGCTGGACGTGAGCCAACAATGTGTGTTCGCAGTCCAGAAAGCCAACCATATCTTGTGCTGCTAAAAGAGAAGCATGGCCAGCAGGTTAAGGGAGGTGATTTTTTATGATGAGGGTGGTGAAACACTGGCACAGGTTGCCCAGAGAGGTGGTCGATGCCCCATCCCTGGAAACATTCAAAGTCAGGATGGATGGGGGCTCTGAGCAACCTGATCTGGTTGAAGATGTCCCTGCTTATTACAGTGGGGTTGGACTAGACGGCCTTTAAATGTCCCTTCCAACCCAAACTATTCCATGAAAAAGCAAAGTGTGAGAAGTGCAGGACCCGTGATCCTGAACCATCCCTGTTGCTCTGGATTGCTCACCATTATCTTCTCTGCTACATTTACACACGCTACTTACTTCAGCTCTTACAACTACTGCAATGGGCAGAGTGAGGGTTTTATGGAAAGGATATGTCCAATTTTTCTAGAAAAATAGCAGTGCAACAAGATTAAATGACCTGCATGTGTTAAAACAAAAAACCCAAACAAACCAACAACCCCAAAACAAAAACAAAGGCAACAACTGCTGAAAGTTGTGAACTGGAGCAGAGCTGGGAACAGGATCTGGTTATTTGCCTTCAACATGGAGCACGTTCCCTCATGGCATCACCGCTCTGTCTGGCTATCCTCTCACCAGCAAGCAATGGGCCAATGCTGGGCAGAGCAGCAGAGCTGTGGGGGTTCTCGTGCTGGTAACTTTCCTTCTCCTCTCTTTCAGCAGCCACCACATTGCTAACAGGGACATGAATCTTTTAGCTTCAGAAGTTGCATTTCTCACTTATGACCTGTAATGTGAAGGGAGTACTGGGGTCAGCTAACCCCTGTACTGCCTTCCCTGCACCCATCAGCTTGGGATCGGGTGAAGGAGAACCTGAAGCACCTGAAGTGCCCACTTCTTATTCCATAGATCGCAGGTGCTGAGCAAATCTGAATGCAAAAGGACTGTGAGAAAGAGCTGTAACATTACTGTCTGAGCAAGAACGCCACTGTTCCCATTTCACAACACAAGGAATGGCCATGAGTTCAGTTTTTTTGAGTTAACAGAGAAACGCTTGTGATTTGATGAAATCTGGCGACAGAGAGGTTTCTGGTTTCTGAAAGATTGAGGCTACCATCTGCTTTGTTTCAACAGAACTTGGGAAAAAAATAACCAGCTACCTCACGCTTATCTAGCGCTTCTCCTTGGAGGTTATCGCCGTGCTTTACAAACCGGGGCCTTACTGAAGCCCTGCAGCTGCAGCAGCTGGAGATTAAGTGGCTAACCCAAGGTCACCCAGTGAGTCACCGGTGGAGCAAGACATTTCATCCAATTCAAGGATTTCTTCTACCTTTCCGACCTCTCTTTGCAGAATGCAGCACAGCGAGGCTACCAAAGCAAGAGACAGAGGCCGCCCAGGTGCCTTGCGACTCACTGCGCTGGGTCAGCAGAGGAAGCAGAAGCGCAGCTTTCAGGTTAGGAAGTGCAAAGCAGAACCCTGGCTCCCCGGAATGCCCCAGCTTCACTGCAAGCACCAAGGTCGCAGTGCCTGAGAATGAAGTCTGGGATGGCGAGAGGGTGCCCGGAGCCGCCTCCAACCCCTGTAGTGGCTAGAAAGTCCGGGCAGGGAACCACCGCCACCCCACAAGCAAAGCAGCTCACACCTGAGGTCTGCCCCCTCGCCCCGCGGCCGCACCTGCCCCTCACCCCCCTCGCCCGCTCCCCGGCAGCCGCTCCCGGGCAGCGATGACAGCGCAGACCGGCAGCCCCTTACCTGCCGCCGGGGCGGCGCGGCCGAGCAGCAGCACCACGCAGGCCAGCCGCAGCATGCTCCGGGCGGCGGGGGCCATGGGCAGGCACCGTCGAGCCGGGGCCGGCTCTCGCCGCGCTCGGGCCGGGCGCTGTCCCCGAGGCCGCCCGCGGTACTGCGGCACCTCTGTCCGCGCCCCCGGGACGCTCCCCCGCGGCAGCGCCCAACCAGCCTCCCCGGGGGAAGTTCCTGCGGGGTTGTGCCGCCAACGTGACGGGCTGCTGCGAAGCCGCCGGGATTTTTTTTTTTTTTTAAAAAAAAGCACAAATGCTGCCTATCTGCGGAGCGGCTGGGCACGGCTCTGAGCGGGTGAGCGTCTGGCAGAGAGTTTGTATTTCGGTTTGGTGGCTGCCACGGCAAAGATCCAGCGTTTCCCAGGAGCTGGTAGTGCGAGGACGCCTCAGCCACAGGCGCTCTGGCTGCGGTTACCTGAGCGCTCAGCGTCCAGGCTGGCGGCTCCTCGCACGGCCCCATAACGTGAAGCAGGCAGTGGGAGCTTCTGGAGGGAGCTCTCACAAGCGCAATGCAGGGTTTTTAAAGCACTCATTCGAAGCCCTTTCTCACTCCTGGCTGCCTTTTTTTTTTTGTCCCCCTGGTACGGATCACCCCCTCTACTGGCTTTGCTCCCGGTTCCCGCTGCCCCGAGGCGCTGCCGGGTCGCGGTTGCAGCGGCGGGG
>VZSC01000694.1:258678-275173 GCA_013398225.1 Steatornis caripensis
GGCGGGGCGGGTCCTCGGCGGGAGGGGCGCGGGCGTGCCGGGGGCACCGACAGCGGCCGCGTCTGCCCGCGGCAACTCCTCGCCCGCTGTCACCGGCGTCGCGCCCAGCGGTCGCTGCGTTAGCGGAGGCCCCGGGGCTAAGGAGACGGGGCCGGCCGGCCTCGCCTCAGGCAGCGCGGCCTAGTGGCGGTGGGAGCTGGCAGGCGGCCTTCCCAGCTGGGGCGAGACCGCGCCGGCCGGACAAGCAGGCAGGGGGCGGCCGGGGGGTGGTGGGTCTCGCCGCGCCAGGGCGCAGTGAGGGGACCGGGCGGCGCCGTGAACCTCCCCGCCCGCCTCCGCCTGGGGACATGCGCAGGAGGCGGGTAAGCAGGAGGAGGCGGCCGGAACTGGGCTCGGGCGCTTCCGTCGCGCCCATACGCGGCCACCGGCCTCCGGGAGCAACAAAGGAAGGAGCTGGGGGGCTAAGGCCGGCTGAGCCCAGGGACCCGCGGGGTATGGAGCGCTGAGGGCGGTGGCAGCGCCTTGGTGGGGCCCGGGGCTGGGCGCGGGGCGAAGCGTGCGTAAAGCGAAGTGGCGGGAGGCGAGGCCCGGCGCGTCGCAGCCTGGGGGGCGGAACCGGCGCGTCGCGGGGAGGAGGAAGGGGCCGGAGCCTTGGCGGCACGGCGTGCTGAGGCCTGGGGCCTTGGACGGGAACCGGGGGGACTGAGGGACGGGGTTAAACGTTGTTGCGGCTGTTCACGGGTGCCCTTGTTCACAGGGCGTGCGCCTCGGCGGTGATGGCGTCGGCGTGATGGCGCCCTGGCAGCTGGAGCGACCCGGTGGCGACCAGCCCTGCGGCGGGGAAGGTAGGGGGGCGCGGGGCCGCGCATGTAGCGCCCCGGCCCTGAGGCAGCCGCGGGGGGACCTGGGCGGGGGGTGTTTGCGGGGCACCCCCAGCTGCTGGTCGTGGCTGGCGCCGTGAAGGGCGGCTCGGCTGAAGCGGGTTCTGTAGGAGAGGTGGCAGGGAAGCGCCGAGGTGAGAAGTCGTCGGTCTTTCAAACTGAATTTGGCTTTAGCTTTCTTTATAAGTGAGAAAGGTAGCTAGTGGCGGCAGGACAACTTCTGGCACCTCTGGGAGTGAATCCTGCCAGGGGTGCATCCGAGGGTAGCTCTAAGTCTGGGATCCGGCCGGGTCGGAAGACAGGGTGTGTGGCGCGGGGGCATCCCTGAGCTTGCTGCTGCTTCTGGGAGAAACCAACCAAGCAAAACGCGTGAATGTTCACGCTGTGGTGTGAAAAGCCCAGTAACCACTTGTATCTAGAAGTGTGTTCCTGCGATACTGAGATACGTGCTAGGCATTGTCTTTGCAAGCCTAACTAAATGTGGCAGTTGTGGTATTTGGAAAAGATGTGTCCTGTTCAATATGCCAAAAGAAGGGATGTAGATGACCTGAGAGCTGCTGTTAACTGGCCATAAACTAACAAATATTTTATTATTTTTTTTGTAGGTGTGTTGGTCTTGATTTTGTGTACTGAAAACTGATCCTTCCTCCTCCAAGATGGCATTCGTTTCAGCACAAGGGCCTACGGTGGTGGACCAAACCACTTTGATGAAAAAATACCTTCAGTTTGTGGCTGCTCTTACAGATGTCAATACACGTAAGATACTTTTTTCTTCTGAAAGTTACAGCTCTTCAATAGTTTGTTTCACAAATGTTGCAGTATTGTTTAGACAGTTGTGTGTTGAATTAACTTTGAATTTTGTTTGAGTTTTGATTTTTGAAGAAGCAAAGTGATGAGTAATAGTTGCATGAGCCAAAGTGAGTGAGCTGTGTGCGTGTGCAGTTGTGTGACGGTTGGTTGTGAGAATTGTGTGCCTTATAATTGGGCAGTGATAGCTAAACTGATAAGATCTGATTGCTTCTTTGATCAATGAGCCTGCTTTTTTCCTTCATTGATGTAGTTTTACATTTATTTTTTTACTTGAATTTCCATTTCAGCTGATGAAACCAAGTTGAAAATGATGCAAGAAGTCAGTGAGAATTTTGAGGTAAATAAAAAAAGGCCCCACAAGACCAAACAATAAAACCATACCAAAAAACCCCCAACCTTCTGAAATGGTAGTATTTCTTGTGCTTAATGTATGTTGGTTTGATTTCTGACATTATATGATTAAAATATTAATGTTAATACCTATTGAATTGTGACTTATAATAATATAAGTAATTGATTTTAGGTTTGTATTTAAGAATTAGTCAGGTTATTGAAGACTTACAGCGTTTGGACGTAGAGAGCTCTTTCATTCTCTAATCTTTATTCAGTAAGCATTTAAATAAAAGTGAAGTAATAGATTTTTTCTTCCATTTTGTTGAATGATATGAAATTTCTGTAGCTAGAGCATTCTTTTATCTAAGTCAAATATATATTGTGCCCTCATGAAGCAGAGGCTTCTCTGATTCTTCTGAGTAGTTCCATACTTTAGAAGTGAGGGAGTTGTCAGATGCAGAATCTGACAAGAGGATTGGAGATGGCCCCAGTGACATCTTTTGCATAGTGATGGGCCATCAAGTTTAGATAAGCAGCAGAAAAAAAGTAAAACACAAGTTAAACCAACCCTGTGATAGCAGAAACTATACTTTAGTTGAATTTATAGAGAACTTGTTATTTTATAGAGTAAGTTCAAGATCTTAGAATCACTGTAATTCTCTCTGTAGCTACTTTTTTAGTCATCTTGTGATTAAAAAAAAGTGCTGCCGCTATAACATATTCTGTCCTTACCTGCTTTATTTGAAGTGATTGTGCTGAGTCCATGATACGGAAACATAGATACACGTTCTAGTGCTGTTTGATGTCTTTGGATACTTTTAAGTAAGCTTTATGCAGACTTATATTCACAGGTGCTGGATGTTGAAAGCTGTGCCAGTTTCAATTGCTTCTGAGTTATTAGTGGAATTCCCTGTCCAGTGAATTTTTTTGTTAGTTCAGGTTAACACAGTGGAATAATAAAGTTAAAGCTGGTGTTAATAAAAAAAACAGTTAAAAGACTTAATCCTTTCTCAGTGTATATAAGCGAATAAGTAGATGTCTGTGACAATTCTGCATCTATGTGCATACTGGGTGAGCAGAGCTTCATACTACCGTAATTTATTATCTAAAAATATTCTTGTGGAGTTTTGTATCTGTTTAAGCTGACCTGCCATCTCTGAAAAAAATTATCTGACTGAAATAATAGTTTTAACAGCTTAGGCTAGTGATCTATTTAGAATCTGAAAGGTTTGTTGATTCTTTTTGCTCTTGTCTTCAATAGGGAAGAACCTGTTCAATATTTGTTTTGATAATGTTCTCTTGGAACTCACTGGTTCTGTAGCATGATCCTACGTAAAGAGGTGGAGAATTGATTTATGGTGAAGTACACTTCTATGTGTTGGAAAACAGAGGGAGCAAGAGGAGCCACCAATATAGTTTTACTTTCCCTTTTTCCTTTGGAGTTTGCAGGCAGTATTGTTGCATATGGTTGTGCTAGATGGTTTCTTTACATCTTCTGTTTCCACAGTCTTCTTATTAACTCTTTTCTGTCACTTACTTCATCTTCCAATAGCTATAAAGTTAAACGGGTTTTTATTTTTCACTTCTAGTGGGAAAAAAAAATCTTAAAAAATTAGCTGTCAGTTGAAAGTTACAGCGTTCAAATTCTGTTGGCTGCATTATTGATCTGGATGTCTCTCTAGTTAGAACTGAATGTGGGTTGATGATTCTGGAGGACTTCTCAAAGTGAGTTTTAAAACTGAGGTGCTTCACCCTAATGTTATCCGTTTGACAGTGTCAGTTGTTGGGCTAATTGTTGGGGCGTTGTTCTGAGCTCGCAGAGGATGTTGCTCTTTCGAATGAATTTCTGGACAGAAACATTTGATTGCTTTGAACCTTGTTTCTCAGAAATTATTTGTTTGAGGAATAATTTTTTCCTTCTCCATTTCTTTGTAGCGATTCTGGATTCCAGACTGGGAGAGAGGAGTGTATTCATTGTCTTTCCAGTATTTGTTTTGGTGGAGAAAAAGCTTCCAGAATCAACCTCTGTTGCTGCTTCTGATGTTTTGTGCCAGCAGCATAATTCTGAACTTTGTCAGAGTAGCGGGTGTTTTAGTTTCTTTTATGGTTCAGAACAGCAATTCATAGATAATCAGGAATGCCACTAATTTTCTGCATTTTGCTCTTTAGCAAAGATACTGGGAAGGTGCTTTCAGAAATTTAATCTGGGTTTGTGAAGGTATACTTTTCCTTGAATGGATTTGTGAGCCGTTTTCCAAGAACGTGGCAATATGTGTTCCATTTTGTGTTGGAAACTTTCCTTCCTTTCTTTCTCTAAATTAGGAGGACCGTTCTCATAGCATGACGTTGGGGAGGTTAGGAGTCCTTCAAGATTGGAAAGACTGTAGATGAGGTGGAGTAGGAGAAGTTACGTATAGACTTTCTTTTGAAGACCTTAGGGGTGAAGAGATGTGGGCTAATCTGCTGTTGATGGTATGCTGTCTTGCATTGTCATGGTTTAAGCTCAGCTGGAAACTAAGCACGATACAGCTGCTTGCTCCCAGCCCCCTGCCGGGTGGGATAGAGGAGAGAATCGAAAGGGTAAAAGTAAGAAAACTCGTAGGTTGAGATAAAGACAGTTTAATAGTTAAAGCAAAAGCTGCACGTGGGAGCAAAGCAAAACAAGGAATTCATTCACTACTTCCCATCAGCAAGCAGGTGCCCAGCCATCTCCTGGAAAGCAGGGCTCCGTCACGTGTAATGGTTACTTGGGAAGACAAACACCATCATTCCAGATGTACCCGGCTTCCTTCTTTGCCCAGCTTTGTGTGCTGAGCATGACATCATACGGTATGGGATATCCCTTTGGTCAGTTGGGGTCAGCTGTCCCAGCTGTGTCCCCTCACAGCTTCGTGTGCATCCTCAAGCCTACTTGCTGCCAGGGTGGTGTGAGAAGCAGAAAAGGCCTTGACAATGTAAGCACTGCTCAGCAGTAAACAACACATCTCTGCTTATCAACACTGTTTTCAGCACAAATCCAAACCAGACCCGTACTAGCTACTATGAAGAAAATGAACTCTACCCCAGCCAAAGCCAGCACATGCATTTAAAATGTTTTTGTGCCCTTATGATATCTGCTTTCTTGAAAGCTCTTGAGGTAAAAAACCTCATTGTTTGCACAGTGCCTAGCATAATATGAGTTATGGTTGCATGTTATGAAATCTTACTGCAAAGTAGAGAAGAGTAGTGGAAATCTATAAAAGGAGATGGCTTTATGAAACTTTTATGTTATTCAAGGAATAATATGAATAAACCCCTGATTTTTCAAAAGAATACTGCTTTCTTATTTGTACCTTTGTTAAGACTAGTATGCTGGTCAGAGAATTGCCTAACAGCACATACATAAACTACAGCTGAATTTCCAAATAAACCTCACAGTGATCAAGTCAGATTTTTTTTTTAAGGCAAATTCAGCAGTTGCAGATGGAGGAAGCTTCCTCATCTAATATTTTTTCTGGCTTCACAAGTGGACAGTAGTGCAAGATCATTTTCACAGTGGAAAGTAATGCTCAGTTTGGGTGATGTATGCGCATACACATACTTGCAGAAATAACTAAAACTTCAATTTAACAGTGGCTGAAAATTCTTGGGAATCCTAGAGCAATGAAATGTGAGTGTGCTTGTGAGTAATAGTTGCATGAGCCAAAGTGAGTGAGCTGTGTGCGTGTGCAGTTGTGTGACGGTTGGTTGTGAGAATTGTGTGCCTTATAATTGGGCAGTGATAGCTAAACTGATAAGATCTGATTGCTTCTTTGATCAATGAGCCTGCTTTTTTCCTTCATTGATGTAGTTTTACATTTATTTTTTTACTTGAATTTCCATTTCAGCTGATGAAACCAAGTTGAAAATGATGCAAGANTTTTCTATGTGAGGTGACAGTACTAAAATAGAAAAAAAATCATATTACAGTCTGGATTGAAGGAAAGATTAATTTGTATTCATTTCTGTTTGTTTCGCTAGTAGTGCTCTAGTGTGTCAGCAGATGTGTAATCACTGAATCTCTTAAAAAGTCACTGAAAATGTTTAGTAGTGGCTTTGAATGTAACAGTTATCATGTGTGATGTCTGTTATATGTGTCTCGCCATTTATTAGTGTTTTTTTTATCTTTCGTTCTTAATTAGAATGTGACATCATCCCCTCAGTATTCCACGTTCCTGGAACACATCATCCCTAGATTTCTCACCTTTCTGCAGGATGGAGAAGTTCAGTTTCTACAGGAGAAGCCAGCACAGGTAAACTGTGTAGAGCATCTCATATGTTTTTGCAGTGTGTGCAGCAGATGACTCGTTCAGTGAAGTACTTGATTAACCTAATGAACTGATTTATGTATAAACTTCGTTCTTAAAAATAGATCGGTCGTTTGGAGTGAAATTGAAAAAATGTTTCAAAATAACTTACTTACAAACTTTGCAAATCTCGGCTTCTATGAAAAATGAGGAAAAAGTGCAACAGAATTGGCTTTCTCACTGAAATACAATAAGTTGTTACAAATTACTGACTTTACTATGGAATGAAAGGCAAAAGTTGAATCTATGTCATTAAATTATTGAAATTGAGTTCCTTGAAAAAGGTCTCATAGCTTGCATTTTTCAACTGTAAATTTGTTAAATTTACCTTATTCACGTATGTGGGTAGTAGGAAGCATTATGTGTTTATATGTCTATGTGAAGTGAAATGGCTTTTTTTCTTTTTAAGCATACAGAAGTATTAAGCTGAAAAGGTGTTGCAACCAGTTGTTATTTTTTGTGGGCTTTTAAGAAGTTCTATGATATCTTTCTTTTTTCCTTTTTTTTTTTTCCCCAGCAACTCCGAAAGCTAGTGCTTGAAATAATTCACAGAATACCAACTAATGAACATCTTCGTCTTCATACCAAAAATATCCTGTCTGTGATGTTTAGATTTCTAGAGGTATTTTTTTTTTTATTCTCTTAAAACTGTTCCAAATTTTCAGAAAAGATTTTCCTCTTCTTTATTCATCTCCAAAAATTACCAGGGATAGGATTTTAAATAGCTGTGCATCTGGAGCAAGAGTGGAAGGGCATTCTATTTAGGCTTCACCAGTGTGATATCTTACTGTTTACAGGTTTTCTGTATGTTCTCTTCTGCCCTTTAGAAACTTGGAGTTTACAAATGCAAGGAACTGTTCTCATAACAGACAAGATCTCATTCATGCACACTTTTCTGCAGATACCTTATTCTAGGGACTTTATTTTGTTTCTTACTTGGAGTTGAAAACGTTGTTGTTTGAAGCTCACAGAAAATAACCTGCTCAATGTGGAGGTGTCTTGTGGATAGCCCCACTTGTGTCTCCCTGTGGGGCATTAGAGGCAGGGTTGACAATATACAGTGGTTGGAACTTCTGTTTTTTCCTCCAGTAGGGGTGAGATTAATTTTAGCCATACTGTTAAGGCTGCAAAGTAAAGTTATGTTATAGGAAAGGCATCTTGCTAATGCAAATTCATATTAATGGGGCACTTGTAGTTTGCTGAGTATATTATAGTTTTGAAGCTCTTACAGAGTAGTTGAAGAATGCAGCAGTAGGGTCACTAAAGACTTTTTTTTTCCAGACGGAGAATGAAGAAAATGTACTGATTTGCTTAAGAATAATTATTGAATTGCACAAACAGTTCCGACCAGCAATCACTCAAGAAGTAGGTCATAAATCTTGTTATGTGGTACAGAGCTTACTGCCATGTTCTTCAGAGTTGTTATTTGTTCAAGTGAATTTGTTTCTTCCTGCTGTTATTTTATATTGGCTTACCTGTTGTGGTAACCAGATACTTAATATTTCTTTTTACCTTAAAAAAGAATTTTTAAAAGAGGCTTGTGTCGTGTGCTAGCACCCCTGGGAAGAAACAAACTCTTAAAGCCTGGTTGTCTTTGCTTTAAGCGTTGATGTGCAGTATGATTAGACTAAACAATAAAATTCCTACAGAAGGGAGGAGAATTGGTGCTGCCTTAGTTTATGAAGGGACAGTCCTGGAAAAGGAGTATTATGATTTTCTCCCTCCCCCACTCCCCACTTGCTTGTCTCCTGTGACTCATGAAGGAGTGTTTGAAAGTTTGCATTTCTGTTCTGTTGCTTTCTTTCGTTGATTTTCTCCTGGGAAGACTTAGTTGGTTTATAGTATATATTTATAATAATACTGTATTGGAACCATGTTGAGATGATAGGTAAATTGGATTCTTTGCAAGTGCAATTCAAATTAATATTAGCAGAACAGAAAGAAATAGGAGAACACTTTCAGATTCTTTTTAAATATCATGAAAAATATACTCTAGTGGTAACTAAAGATTTTATGTAATTGTACTGTTAATACAGATATTCTAAAACTGTGAATCTTTTTTTCTTTGTGGTAAACCCACTTCTTCCTTCCTAGATCCATCACTTTTTGGACTTTGTGAAACAGATTTACAAGGAACTTCCGAAAGTAGTGGTAAGCTTTTTATTTCGTAAATTGCCTTTGCTATAGTTGGAAAACTAGTTTTTATTTCTTAATCTGAAAGATACTAACATAATTGCTTTTGTGTCTGGTGATACAAAATAAATATAGTTTTAATAAAAATATTTTAAAAAATAAGTCTAAAAATGGAGGATTTTAGATTTTGAGTTAGAAAACCTTCTATTTCTAGCACAGCATTACTAGTATGAAAAAACTAAGTTAAAACTTACATAATAAAGCACTAGTAGGTTGACTGCTGTGGTGTCCATGTAGCCAGATGGATTTTTTTGTTTTTTTTTTTGAGGGAAGGGTGAGGTGATGTACTTCCCAGTGGATAGGGCTCTTCAGTGTGCTTGATCTTTGTGGAGACCATTGCTTTATCTTCCTCACTGAATCAGAGTATCTGGATGTTCTTCTTTAACAAAAGAACTGCCTAGGTTGGGGATGCTCTTCTGCTTCTTGCTGTAGTGGGAGTGAAAGATTGCAGGTTATGTGTATAGTCCTAGTAGTTACTGCTGCGTAAGAGTCATGTGCGGAGAAGAAAAAACTGTCTGCAGTAAGTTGTGGGGAAAAATTATATGGAGGAATTCTAATGAGATAAATGGTCATTTGACTATTACTGGCATTATTATATTTTTTCTTCTGCTCTTTGCCTGTAGAATCGGTATTTTGAGAATCCTCAGGTGATTCCGGAGAACACTGTTCCTACTCCTGAAATGGTTGGCATGATTACAACAATCGTGGTGAAAGTAAACCCTGAGCGAGAAGATAGTGAAACAAGAACAGTGAGTATTCTAACTGCTCTGTAACTATGAGACGATATCACAATACCCCAAATCATAAGGGCAGGTAAAGGTAATAGGTTTTCTTTTTGCTTGTTTTTCTTATTGAGATTTATTTGTAGAAGCTGATTGAAACTTTTCAGATATTTTCTATGTAGGTATAGTTACAACATTTTCATTTAATATAATACCAAATGGTTTTGTGCTTTTAAAATGTTAGTATCGCTAGATATAGTGCTGTTAAAATGATGACTTTCTTTAAAAATGTATTTCAAATACTTTGTTGAGTTAATAATTAAACTGTTTGTAATTAATATAATAATTAAACTGTTTGTAAAACATGTATTCTTTGTTTCAGCATTCTATAATTCCCAGGGGATCTTTATCTCTAAAGGTCTTGGCTGAGCTACCTATTATTGTTGTTCTTATGTATCAGGTTAGTATACTCCAGCATTTTGCGTTTGAATAGTTTTTATTACTGAGTGGCTTGTGTAACCTCTGATGGCTATCGTATTGGTAAAAGTGAATATAATGTATTTTTGAGATTAAAATATGGTCTAAAAATAAGCCACTGAGACTTCTTAATTTTTTTTATTAGCTCTCAAATAAGTTGACTGTGAGTGTGACTTGTAAATTTCTCTAATGAAACTTCATTTTTTTTTTAAGCTCTACAAACTGAACATTCATAATGTAGTAGCTGAATTTGTGCCCTTGATTATGAACACTATTATAATACAGGTTTCTGCTCAAGCAAGGTAAGAGCATTTTAACAGTATTTTGATGATATTTGGGATAAACTACTTAAACCTGCCATTCAGCATTGTCCAAAATATTTTCGTCTTACATCTTGTGATTTTTACTTCTAGTCTTAGTGCTTTTAATCTCAAAAGTAGCAATGATTATTTGACTTAAAATTGTCAAAGTTTTTT
The DNA here is from genome assembly GCA_013398225.1 of Steatornis caripensis. NCBI lineage: Eukaryota > Metazoa > Chordata > Aves > Caprimulgiformes > Steatornithidae > Steatornis > Steatornis caripensis. The sequence continues at coordinate 268,896 of VZSC01000694.1, forward strand.
TTAGGTGAAGTAATTGGCAAATTGAGTATTTCCATTGTATGTCACTGATAAAATCCATAGTTGTGCAGTAGATCCCAATGTATTATTTGATAATGCATTAATTTAAATAGAGCTTCTGACAGAAATCTGTATTACCACAATATGTGATGGTGAATATATTAGTTGGGACACTTGCTGTTGTTTAATCTTTACCATACCACCAGTGGTACATTTTTGGTCTCCCAAGGTATAGCTTAGGTGAAGCCTTGTGATGTTGCAGATACGGGCAGTGCTTTTCCTGCTTTGGAGGGAGATGCTTCTAAGGAGCAGCAAGTGGTGCTGAGCAGGGCAGCAGGAGTAAGATCTCTGTCTTTCCCTGCCTGCCTAGACGATCTGAATAAGTAGTTGAGGCTTGAGAGGGACAGACAAGTCTGTGGGAGGGAATAATACTTGGAGAAAAAAAATTGCCCCAGTTGGGGGAGTGGAGCCAAATGTTTGGTGCTAATATATTGGCTTGGCTTTCTGTAGAAAGTTGAAAATTGTACGGCTGCCTCAGGGCTGCTCATTTCTGCTTAGCACATAAGATGCAGGGAATTTGAATGGCAGTGAGCTTGTTGAAAATGTGCTCTCCCATGATAATTTTATTCCTTTATGAAGCAAGTACCTCACTACAGGGTTATGTAATTTGAAACTTCCGTGAATTTTCTGAACAAAGGTATTAAAGAGAAGGAACAAAATCATAACCACCGTTCAATTTAATTTCAGGCAACATAAACTTTATAACAAGGAATTGTATGCCGATTTCATCGCTGCTCAAATTAAAACATTGTCTTTTTTGGCTTACATCATAAGAATTTACCAGGTAGGTTGCATTTTTCTTAGTTTGTTACTCCTAGTGCAACAGAGTCTATTACTTTATGGCAGGCAAGTGGCTGGCATGACTGCAGTGCATCAGGAGTTGGAGAGAAGAGCCTTTGTGTAGCAAATCTGAAGATAAGGCTATACTTGGTTGTCCTTTCAGAAGTATTCTCATGTGAATGCAAAGTTAAAATGTGCCAGTCCCCTTGCCCCAGGCATTTATGGAATGGCTTTTGTGTTTTAGATTTACAAGTAGACTTCTGAAAGAGAAACAAGTGAATTTTAATTGAATGTTATTTTGCAAATGTAAAGCAAACCTTTAAAATAGAATGTCATCATAATTGTATTAATGTTATTTTTTGTTCTAGGAATTAGTGGCCAAGTATTCCCAGCAAATGGTAAAAGGAATGTTGCAGTTGCTTTCCAATTGTCCAGCTGAAACGGCGCACCTCCGGAAGGAGCTTCTGATTGCTGCTAAACACATCTTGACAACAGACTTGAGGAGCCGTATGTAGTAATTTTAAAAAATGTATCTATAAACTGGAAAGATTTCAACTATGACTGTGTATATAAGAGGCATATTGCTTCTTACTTGTTTTGGACTATTACATACTTCTGATTATTTTGGGAGTGGGTGTAATTTTTATTTTCCATTTTTTCTTTTTCCTTAAATATAAAATCATCTGAGTAAGATGGCATACTCAACAAGTGGCTTTTCTAGCTTTCCAAGTATCTGTTTTCCAAATAATTACCATTTAATGATAAACGTTTGTATTTGTTTGTAATTGTAATTGTGCCTAAAAATGTATGGATGGTTTAAAATATTAATCTGTGAACCTGAGTGGAAGTAGTTCTGTCAAAACCTGACACCATATTTTGATTCAGCTCATAGTATTTGCCTCTAGCAGAGGAAGGCCGTTTTGATCTGCCTGAATTAACTAGGTTTGGTGGATATGTTCTGTTTTGGCAGAATTGCAGAACGGGAGACGAGTGTGCTTTGTAAAATACTAACTTCTATCTTGTCATCTTTACTCTGTGGTCCCCTTCCTTTTCCTTCTAACAGCAATTATGGGGCAGTGTGATGTCTTGCAGGTATTGTTAACTTGCCAAAAAAGTAGTGTGTTTTATAGTTCTGGAATTTAGTATTGTGGTCACATGGAAAGCTGTTTCTTTAGCTCTTTTTCTAAAGAGATTAGCTTAATTGTTCTACAGTTTCCAGCCTCTCAAGAAATTCTGAACTTGACCAGTTTAACAAAATTCAACAGAAGAGTGAGCTCTTAAAGATACGATGTTCTGCATCATTTATGAACTTTAGTGTTTGGATGGTGGACGAAACCTGAGTTAGTGTCTCCGTTGGAGGAATAAACAGCAGTGTAGGCTTAGCAATTCGTTGCCCTTTGTCAGCTGGCTGTCGTTCTAGCATACATGTTGACAACACATCCTCTCAGCCCTGCTCTTGGCTACCTGACAGCCCCAAAGCGGACGTAGAGGAGAAAATGCTTAGAAATGTTAAGAAGAGCGAACATGGTATTGCAAGAGGAGTAAGGAGTGTAAAGAAGAGGAGAAGTGGGATAAAAAGTACGTGGAGATCTGTAGAAGATGAGGCTTTGGTCATTCTTCTGGTGCAGTTCAACTGAATAGGAAAAATGGGTGTTGAGAGAAGTGTTTCATGTTTGTGGGTCTTGTCATTGGCATTATTGTTCTCAGTGAAATAATCTTTCAAACTGAGTCTTCTGTGTTGATTGAGAGTTGATGAATAATGCCATGTATCTTACTGTGATGCATTTTGCGTGGAACTTTGTTTCTGATTCTTAAAAGAGCGGGGAGGCAAAACTGTAGTCACTATCTCCACTGTTACCACTGTAAAGACTGCCACTGTCTAAGGATACTTCATATCAGCAAAATGTGGTATGTGCGTAAATATTAGATGGGCGTTTTAAAACCTGGCTTAGAAAGTAGAATTCAAATTGAATTTAGAAACATATCTATTTTCATCCCTATTAAGCCATTTATTTTGAGAATTTTAAATGAGATGTTAATTTCTAAAAGTTAGAATGGTTTATATGGCACTTGTGAAATTCTAATGACTGAACCTTTTGAACATTTCTTAATTTGAATGTAAAATATTCTTATGTTATGAAGCTGAATGAGGGAGTTCAATCACTGATCTGGTATAAACAGTTTATTATTGCTTACATAGGTTTAATTTCTCTTACTATTTGACACTGAGTAATGTACAACACAGGAATGTGACTATTAATGTTAAATGTGTTCAATACACAAACTCATTACTGTTTCTTCAATCTGCATTTCCTTTGCTTTTTTCATTGTTAGGATTTGTGTATTAATCTCTTTGCTCTTCTAACACTGGTGCATCTAAGACTAACTCCTTTTTTCAAACCGAGTGGTTTGATGATCAAAGGTAGTTCCTTTCCAACCATCTTTTTGACTCCGCTTTTTACTCCACCGTAGTATTTGTTGGCTATGACTGAATTTGTTCTCACATCATGACTACTGTGGTGCTTGCCTTTGAAAGTAATGGATTGTCTTTGCATCTAAAATCTTTATTCCCATTCTTTATTTGCTTTTTCCCCTGTAAGTCTTCCAGATCTCTTAACCCACTCAAGAAATAACGCTGATGCTCTCCCTTTTTTCTTCCTCTGTGGTTTTGCAGATTGTGACATTTTCTTAAAGCAAAGACAGCTACCACATTGTCCCTTTCATTTAAGTGGACCTCACTGATTCATTGTCCATTTCCAGATTTCATTCAGAAAATGCTGGGTTTTTATCTTTAATATTGTTTGGAAATATGTGGAGAACGAAGGTTGCTGTTGTTCCTCTTTATTCGACTTTTTGCTTATTTGTTAATAAGTTTTAGCTTGTATTCTTTGGAGGTGGGAGCAGTTAATCCTTCCTGCCACTTCCATCATCTGCCTTTAGGGTGGAGTGACCTAATCAATTCTATAAACTTGTTGTTTTCTATATTTAGAAAGAAAATGCTTCTTTGGTCTTGCTTTCTAACTTGATTTTGTTTCTGAAATTCCTTTTGTTCACTGGACCCCAAGTTGCATGTATTCCCCCTTATATTTTGGGATAGATCTTGTATGATAAAATGCCAGGCAAAATAGAGTTGTTGCCTGAGCTCGTCCTTTCCAGTAACTCTTTAGTTAAATTTAAAAAGTTCTGCACAGTTGAAAATAATATAAACATTTTTTTCTCTTTCCAGATGTAATTGTTTTTGTTGTATCAATGCTGTGACTTTAACTGTGTACTGTAATGTTACTCAAGGGGCAAGTGTCAGTGGAGTTCATTATCACAAGAGGTTAATCGAAAGTTTCTTTGTAAATGGCACTGCCTTTTATGAGCTTCAGGAATTAATTTTATAATAAAACCAATTTCTGACTGAGGTTTAAATACCTAAGTTAAGTGGTTTAATGCTTCACTATCTTACCTTGATTATTTCTTTTGTCAATCAGTATGTATAGCTTTTTCTTTTTTTTTTTTAATTATAGAATTTATTCCATGTATGGACAAGCTATTTGATGAATCTATACTAATTGGCTCTGGATACACTGCCCGAGAGACACTGAGGTATGACAGAAAGTTTGGAATAGCTAACATGAGTGTCTGCCAGGGCTGGTTTGTTCAAGGTTTATTAATATTTACAACAATGTCTGTATAGGGTCCTAAATACTTCCTTTAAGTGATTAATTTTATTAGATTCTAGTATTGAAAGGGCTTCTGCTACTGTGAAGAGTCGTTGTTGTTTAATGCTTTGATGGTGCAGCATGGTAGCATGAGTGTAGGGCAAAATGAGATAAATGGGTAAATGAAAATTATTTAATTTTTTGAATTGCAGAGCACAACCAAAACAGTGGTCAGAGTGAAATCAACTCAGTATCTTCCCAGTATTTGATGAAACAGCCTAAATCTTCTGTCCAGTGTAAAAACAGAATGAGATTTTAAACTGTTTTGTCATTAAGTACCTTAAAACTTATTAATGCACAATTCAAAAAAATAAATGGGGAGAATACTTACCTTCTGTGTCTTCACTAGTCTACTGGTTTTTATATGCATTTGCTGACTAATTTAAAATATATGAACTATGGGAATTATTTCCTCTTGCTTAAGTATCAAGTGTACCTTATTGACAACATGTATTACATTTAGAAGTATTCACTCTACTAGATGCTTAAACCTCATATTTGAAGAGAAATTAAAAATTTATCAGTGTTCATAACTACTTTTGAAATAATGAATAATCACTGATTAATTGTGCAACAGCTTACCAACACTGCTTAAAATGTGGCTTAAAACATGCTAATTTGCTCTTAACTGTACGTAGATGAAAATGTGTACTGGGCATGTTCATCAGTGGGGAAAGAAAGAGGTTATGTTAGTGTTGTGAGACAGATTAATGCATCTGTGCTTAGATTGTACAGGTTATAATTCTCTTGTGTAGTTGAAAAAGCCTTGTGAGCTCTGGATCTGCATATAAAAATAGAAAATTTGGATTTAGAATCTTAGAATTAGCTCTAGGCAGTAATTATTGGTTAAGTTCAGTTAACAACAATTTTAATTGCCCTCAATGTGTTTTCTTCATTTCTTGTTTTTGCTGATAGACCACTTGCATATAGTACACTGGCAGACCTGGTACATCATGTCCGTCAGCATTTACCACTCAATGATCTGTCCCTTGCTGTCCAGTTATTTGCCAAGAACATTGATGATGAGTCATTGCCTAGCAGTATCCAGACAATGTCTTGCAAGCTTCTGCTAAATTTGGTGGACTGTATCCGGTCTAAAAGTGAACAAGAAAATGGAAATGGTAGAGATATTCTTATGAGAATGCTGGAGGTATTGATTTGTTTAAAACATTTGATAATAAGTCGAATATCCTATTTTATAGTATGTTGTCAGTCACATTTTACTTTCTCCTTTCTTCAGGAATGAGAATATGTAGAAACAGTCTGTATACTGTATTTCTTTTTAGTACTTCAGAGAAGGGCATTTGAAAATGCTGTGCAAGTGGGATAATATCTCAAGTATAGCGGAGATGTTTTGCCAGCTCAGCTTATTCATTCAGTGACTTGTTTCAAAGCAGGAAACTGAACATCTGTGATGCTGGGGGTAGCTTAACTGTTATTGTTATTTTTTAATTTTTTTTTTTAATTTTAGTTGTAATCTTTTTTCCCCAGTTAAGAGTGTAAGAATGCTACTTTTTTAATGCCTTCTGGTTATGTTTTAGTTTTAACCCTGAACGAGGCTTATCTTCCAGGTCCTTGGCATAACCCAATACAATCTGTAAAACATGAAATATCTGCACTTTCAGGACCTACTGATCCTTTTTAACAATCTTCTTTATACGGAGAGGTTTTTTTAGTTTTTTTTTTTTTTGTAATTTTTAAAAGTCAGGAATGCACCCAAAAAGTTGTCATCCA